>JAQZBX010069926.1:0-15499 GCA_029593785.1 Cabassous unicinctus
TTTTGTAAATTCACAAATTTTACTCTACACTTGTTTATATTTGCTCTTGTATGAATGATACACTTCAATAATATTTTTATTTTTAAAAATGGGCTAAAAATGTATTCTATTGAGATTAAACAAACGACTCACAATATTCTCTTATGAGGCACCAAAAATCCATTTCTGTCAACATATCCTGTTTTTGGAAATCTCAGCAAAATAATAACATATTTTGCTTAAATTGCCCTGATATTCTTGAAAATATAATATTCTGACCTCTTGTTGCCTCAGACCTGATTTGTAGAGCAAGATATTCGTTGACAAATGATGATACATCTTATACTAATCAGGTCAAGCCAAAGAAATCCTCTACATCATATTAAGGATCTGGAAACATGAAAGAAAAAAATCTGTGGGGTTTTATCCAATCTACTCTTCAAACAGATTTTTCTGTTACCTAGTATTTAGTTACTGCTAAAATGTTTGTATTTATGTGCCACTTACTTCATTGTAAGAAAAGACAGAGATTAGAAAGAAAATATTTATATATATAGATCTTTAGTTAAACAAACAAACAAACAAAAAACATGGTCATTCTGGACAAATAAAATAAAATCATTTCCTCAACTTATATAGTCAGAATCAAAGTAGCAGACATACATGAGAAATGTTATACAAACATGGAGGTTGTGAAGAATGAAAGTTATGATAGCAGCTACCATATATTATTAGGTGGCTAACAGGGGTTAGGATTTTTTTGTACATTACCTTATGTAATCTACATAGTAACATGCAAAGTAAATAATTTAGTGTATTCTTATACACAAGAAAACAGATGCCTTTAGATGCCTTTTATTTATTTATTTTTTTGCCTAAGTGCTTGAGCAAGTACTTCTAACACATTGTTAAATAAGAGTGGTGACAGTGGCCATCCTTGTCATGTTCCAACTTTTAGGATTTCACCATTGAATATGATAATAGCTGTGGGTTTTCAATATATACCATTTGACATGCTGAGGAAGTTTCCTTCTATTCCTATCTTTCGAAGTGTTTTTATCAGGAAAGTGTGTTGTATTTTGTCAAATTTTTTTTTGCACCTATATAGATAGTCATGTGATTTTTTTTCTTTTGATCTGTTTATGTGGTGTATTATATAGATTGATTTTCTTATGTTGAACCATCCTTGCATACCCAGGATGAAACCCACTTGGTCATGGTGTATAATTTGGTTGATGTGTTATTGAATAGGATTAACAATATTTTGTTTAGGATTTTATCTGTTAAGTTCATTACAGGAATTGGTCTATAGTTTTCCTTTCTTGTGTCTTTGTTTGGGGTTGGTATTAGGGTGACATTGGTATTGTAGAATGAGTTAGACAATGTTCCCTCCACTTACATTTTTTTGAAGAGTTTAGGCAGGATTTGTGTTTGTTCTTTCTAATATGTTTGTTATAATTCACCTGTGAAGTTGTCTGGTCCTGGGCTCTTCTTAGTTGGAAGGTTTTTGATGAAAAATTCGATCTTGCTACTTTGGTTGGTCTGCTGAGTTCATAATTTTCTTCTTTTGACAATGTAGGCTGCTTGTGTGTTTCTAGGAATTTGTCCATTTCCTTAAAATTATCTATCTTGTTGACATACAATTTTTAAAAGTATCTTCTTATTATACTCTTTATTTCTGTGGGACCAGTGGTGATTTCCCCTTCTGCAGCAGTTTGATAATTTTTATGAATTCCAAAAATAGATATTGGATTATGTTTTTAAACTGGTCTGTACCTGGGCATGATTAAATTATGATTAGGTCTTTGTGCCATGTCAGTAGGATCTTGAGTCTCTGCCCCCTTGGTGAATGAGACCCACAGATAAAACTACATGGCAGAGCAGAGGAGTGAGTTGGAATTTTGATGTGAGAGTTTTGAGTTGGAGTTCAGGAAGTAAGCACACAGAGAAGCAGAGCAGCTCAGGCCAGAAAGAGTCCATCCCCAGGGAGAAATAGAGCCAATAGCCTGATGTTATACAGCTGGCCTTGTGGAGAAAACAGAAGAACAGAGCCCAGAGAGAAATGAGACATGGGAAGAGAGGACCCAGGAAACTTGAACCCTGGAAGATATCAGCAGCCATCTTGCTCCAACACGTGGCAATAGATTTTGGTGAGGGAAGTAAGTTATGTTTTCTGGCCTGTTTCTTATTTTATGTATTTGCATCTTCTCTCGTTTTTTCTTTGTTAGTCTAACTAAGGGTTTCTCAATTTTATTAATCTTCCCAAAGAACCAGCTTTTGATTTTGGTTATGTTTCTAGTGTTTTCTTATTTTCAATTTCATTTTCCTTTGCTCTAATCTGTGTTATTTCCTTCCTTCTACTTGCTTTGGGGGTAAGTTTGCTGTTCTTTTTCTAATTCCTTCAGGTGTGCAGTTAGGTCTTTGATTTTAAACCTTCTTTTTTAATTCATGCATTTATGGCTATGAATTTCCCCCTCACCCCTGCTTTTGCTGCATTCCATAGGTTTTGATACATCATTTTTTCTTTTTCACTCATTTCATAGTAGTTATTGATTTCTTTTGCAATTTCCTTTGTGTCCTACTATTTGTCTAAGAGTGTATTCTTTAACTTTCTTGTCTTTGTGCCTGATCAGCACTCTACCCCTTACTAATTTTGTGCTTCATTCCATTGTGGTCAGATAAACTACTTTGTATAATTTCAGTCTTTCTGAATTTATTGAGAAATTTTCTGTGCCTTAGCAAGTCATCTGTCTTCGAAAATGATCCATGTGCTTTCAAGAAGAATGTAAATACCGCTGTATTTGGGTGTAATGTTCTGTATATGTCTGTTATGTCCAGATCCTCTAATGTATTATTCAAGGTCCCTGTGTCTTTATTGATGCTCTTTCAAGATGTTCTGTCTAATGGTGTTAATGATGTATTTAAGTCCCACATTATCATTGTAGAGGCATCTATTTCTCCACTTAGTTTTTCCAATGTTTGCCTCATGTATTTTGATGCACCCTGGTTAGTTGCTTAAATATTTATGACCTTTCTTCTTGATAGATTTCCCCTTTTATTAATATATAGTGGCCTACTTTGTCTTTTACAATATTTTTCATTTAAAGTCTATTTTTTCTGATATTAGTAAAGCTACTCCTGCCCTTTTCTGGTTATTGTTTGCATGTAAAATTATTTTCCAATCATTCACTTTCCACCTCTTTGCATCCCTGGATCAAAGGTGAGTTTCCTGTAGACAGCACACAGGTGGTTGATATTTCCTTAACCATTCTGCCAATCTGTCTCTCTAGATTGGAGAGTTTAATCCATTAACATTCAATTTCATTACTGTCAAAGAATTACTTACATTAGTCATATATTTTTAGGTTCATGTATGCCATTTGTTGTTTTATTTATCTTTTTATCTTATTAATTATTCTTACCATAATTTTCTTTCCTACACTCTCCTCCAACATTGTTTCTCTTTTTTTTCCCTTTCAACCTGCAAAATTCCCTTTACTATTTCTTCAAGGGCAGATTTCTTGTTGACAATCTCTACTAATTTCTGTTTATCTGTGAATAATTTCAACTCTCCCTTATTTTGGAATGCCAGCTTTGCTGGATACAGAATTCTTGACTGACAGTTTTTTTGTTTATTTGTTTGTTTCCTTTAGCTCTTTAACTATGTCATACCACTGCCTTCTTCCCTCTATGTTTTCAGATGAGAAATCAGCACATAATCTTGTCAAGCTTCCTTGTATGTGATGGATATCTTTTTTCTTGCTGCCTTCAGTGTTCTCTCTTTGTCTTGAGCTTTGGATAATTTGACAAGTATATTTCTTGAGGTAGGCTTTTTAGGATTCATACTGTTTGGAGTGTGTTGTGCTTCTTGAGCATGTACATCCATGTCCTTCAAAAGCATTGGAAAATTTTCAGCCAAGGTTTCCTCTAGCACTCCTTCTGCTCCCTTTCCCTTCTCTTCTCCCTCTGGGATAATATAAAATGCGTGCTAGTGCATTTATTTTTGTCATTCATGTCACTAAGTCCCTGCTGGATTTTTTCTCTCTTTTTATGCATGTCTTCCACAGTCAGTATAATTTCAGATGTACTCTCTTCAACATCACTGATTCTTTCCTCTGCCTGTTTAAATCTGTTTAAATTAATTAAATAATTAATTAATCTGTTTTTTAATTTCTTGCATTGTGCCATTCTACACCATCATATCCATTATCTTTTTAAGTATATTTGCAATTTCTTTGGTATGTTCCCTCAGGGTTTTCTTAATATCTTTCTCTTTTCCTTCACTTCATCAATTTGATTAATGATATTTCTTTGGAATCCTTAATTAGTTGTTCCACATTCTACATCTCCTAATGTTTTATTGTTGTTGATGATGTCTAGGCATCTGTTTATCTTGGGCTTATTTGGTTGTTTAGCTTCTCTTTCTACTCTAGGGTTTGTTTGTTTTTTCTTTGTGTGTGGTGAGATTGCTTTTTGATAATTGGTTCCTCTTATTCCATATCCTTGTAGTGTTCTGTGTTCCCTTGAGAAAAAAATAATACTAGGATCAGAGAAAAGGAAAGAGATAAGAAGAGAAAAAGAATAATAATTATTATACAAAGAAAAAAGCATACAAGAGTTAGGAAACTAAGTAATATGAGTAAAAGAGTCATGAAAATATAATGGAATAACAATAAAAAGAGGTGGAATAAAAAAATAAAACAAGGAAAAAATAGAGGGAGAAAAAATAGAATGAATTAAAAGGCCAGACAGATGAGTAGAAAAAAATAAAACCAAAAACAAAATGTAGAGAAAAAAACAAGATGTATTAAAAAACAGGCTGATGAGAGTAGAACAGATGGGAAAACAATGGAGGGAGCAAGAAAAGGAAAAAATGAATTCCAAACCAGAAGTGGTGGAATAAAAGAAAAGCAACAGAAGTCAGAAGATAGAAAAATGAAGGAATGAAAAGAAATAATGTAGGTTGAAAAAATAAGTAAAAAAAAAAAACGAAGTGAAGAAAGGGAAAAGAACAAACAAGAAACAAAACAGCAACAAAGAGAGAACCCAGGAAAAACAGCTTTCCCTCTTAGATCCCAGCAAACTTCTCAGGTTTCTGGTGTTCATCATTTAATCACCTTGCAGCCTATCTTCCACAGATGATGTATCCAGTTTTAGTAAATAAAATAAAGTAAAAAAAAAATCCAAAAAATAACATAAAACAAAACAACAGAAACTCAGTAAGTTTCCTTTCATAAGGTGCTGGCTGTGAGACTTCTCTCTCCCTGGATCTATTCTGTTAGAAGGTATCAGGACTTGAAACAGGGACCTTCTACATGCAAGGCAGGAATCCCCCCACTGTGCTACAGTGGCTATGTAGGCTAAATAATCTTCTTGTATTAGCCAGCATTCTCTTGGGAAACAGAATCAACAGGAGATATCTGTCAATAATATGAGACTTTAAAAGAGTTTCTCACACAACTTTGAGGATGCACAAATACAGATTCCGCAGGCAACTTGCAAACCAGGGGCTCCAATGAAAGTCCAGTGAAAGGTCCTTGATAAGTTTCTGGAAGAAGTTGGCTGTCCAAAGATGAAGCTGGGAAATTCTCTCCCAGGATGGCTGGGTTTGACAGCATGCCTGAACAGATATCTCCTCCCCTCTTCTGGAGCTGCCTCAGTACTGGATGGTGTCCTCCCTGAGACTCAAAGGGGTTGCAGGTGGCCAAACTCACTGACAGGAAACCACTCTCTATCCTCTGCCAGACCCATTTTCCTCCCAGGGTATGCTCCTTCCCACTCAGCTGGCTGTTGAGAGCCAGGGGTTCCACTGAGGCTATTTGCCTTGAGGGTAGGGCTTACCCACCCACTGTTTTCAGGTACGGGTGTGAGCAATTCACAGTTTTCCCTTGGGCTCTTTGTCCTGCTCCCTCCTGGATGATACCCTGCAGCCTCCTGCTCAATGGATTCCCAAAACAGCTCATTCAGGTAGGTTTTTGTCTCTTCTCTGCCATTGTTGGCAAGAGATCTGAGAAGTGCTTACATACATCGATGCTATTTTCCCAGAAATGAGAAGCTAAATCTTCAATTTACATAAAACTATAAAGAAATAAGGTATTCAAAGCATTTAAGAAGGAAGAAATAAGTTGGATGATTCACATAACCCGATTATAGGAATGACCAATATGCTAAATAAGAAATAGAATAAGATATTGGTGAAAAGATAAATATCTAGATAAATAAAACCAAATAGAGAGTTCAGAAATAGATTCACACATAATCAGTTGGTTTTTGACAAATATGCTAAGGAATATCCATGGAGAAAGCATAATATTTTTCTTTAAAGGTGTTGACAAAACTGAATATCTTTTTTTTTTTGGAAAAAATAGGAGACATTAACTGATTGCAGCAAATAAAAAACATTTCTCAAAACAGACTTTAGACATTAATATGAAACCAAATACTATAAAATATCTAAATAAACAGAATACCACATTTATGTAACCATGGTCTAGTTCTGTTATTTAGATTAAATGCAAAATTCATGAACAATAGGAGAAAACTGGAAATATTGTACTTCATCATAATATAAACTCTGTGAAAGACACTGTAAAGGGAATGCACAAACAAGTCATAGAATAAAATAAAATAGTTGGTAAACAGGTATTTGACAAAAATATGTATTCATAATATATGACTAACACTCAAACTCAAAAATATGAAGATAATAGAAAAGGACAACAATTATCAATGTGCAAAAGCATGAACACACTTCACCTAGATGTCATCTAAGCCTTCAGAAAGATATTCAGTATCACTCATCATAGGGAAATATAATTTAAAACCACAATGTTATCTCACAGAACCAGTTGAAATGGTTAAAATAAAAATGCATAATAACTGATAATACAAAACACTTATGAGATTGCAGAGCAATTGAAACTCTTAACAGTTGCTGGTAAGATGTCAAACTGATGTAACCACTTTAGAAAATAATCTGACAGTTTCTTATGAAGAAAACCACTTACCCAATGATCCAGTAATCTCACTCCTTGTTATTTACCCAAGAAAAATAAAAACAGATTTCTACATAGAGACCCATATACCAGTGTTTCTACTCCATAATTGGAAACAATCCCCATACCAATACACTAATGAATGCGCAAGCTACCTGAGGTAAATATGTAAAAAGGAATGCAACTCAGAAATAAATAAGAACAAACTATTGATGTATTCATGTGCATGGATCAATCTCATATGCATTATGCTGAATGGAAAAAGCCAAACTCAAAATGTGACATACAATGTGACTCCACTTAGATCACATTCTGGACAGAGCAACATTACAACAATGGAGAAAACATTGGTGGTGGCCAGAACTGGGTATAGAAGGGAGATGATTGAGTACAGAGTGGTTGAAGGAGACTTTAGGGTGTTGGAAAGGTTCTGTAACTTGATTGTGGTCACATAAGTGTACACATTTTTCTAAATTCAAATAAATGGCACACATAAATGATGTAGCTATACATTTATATTAAGATGACCCTCATGCTAAACACACCTGTTATATAAACTAATCTTTGCTTCAGAATAAGAGTTAGCTTTATAGGAAAGAGAGTGACTAAAAGACAATTTCAGGACAGGGAGAGGGAAAAGCAGTTGTAATACAGGGGCTTATTTGGGGCTTGGGAATTATCCTGAGTGACATTACAGTAACAGATATAGGCCATTTTACATCAGCATATAACATGCAGAACTGTGTGGGAGAGAGAGCGGTCTACAATGTGAACTATGGTCCATGCTTAGTGACAAAGCCCCAGGATGTGTATATCCATTGCAGGTGATGTGCCACGCTGATGAAAGATGTTTATATGGGAGGCTGTGGGAGGTGTGGGAGATGGGGAACATGGGAATCCCTGTAATTTTTGTGTGGCATTTATGTAACCTAAGAATCTTTTAAAATATTAAAAAAATAACAAATAAAAAGACAGCATAAGGGAGTCTTCTATAGTGTTGGCAATGTTTTGTTTCTTAGTCTTGTTCCTGTTTACAGAGTTATTTACAGAATATGAAAATTCATTAAGTTTTATACTTTTAATATTTGGAACTCTTTTTATAAGTATTATCTTTTAAAATATTAAAAAAAGGAAAGTGAATTTATTTCATTTTACTTTTCTAATAAATAATATAAACCCCTGTTATGTAAATGTTCTTTGAATCACTTGTATCATCTTACTGATTATCTTATTAATGAAATGGTTTATACATTAATGTAATGTACTCATTTTAAATTTGTATGATTCAAGAGGTTTGCATTTTGAAAATTATACCTTAGAATATTGTATTTCTGTCAACGTTCCTCAAATTTTCATCTTCCTTATTACAAACTGATTTTATTCATATCTATCCTTCCATGTTTTTCTTTCTTTAACTGTTCTTTCTACACTGACTACTCTCATGTCTTAAAATTATTCTTTATTTTTGTTTTTTCTTTGTTTTATTTTTAGTAACTTTCTGAATTCTTTGAAAACATATGTTCATATCATCCTGATATCTATCAGTATCATTTCAGATTAATGTCAATATCTTGACAATTTAACCATCAGTTTAAAATTATTTTATATTTTAATATAATAAATTATAGTATCTGTTTTCTTGCCATATGGACTTTCTTAGGCTTATATCCTCAAGAACTTCTTTCCTTATTTGAAACTTTCCTTCCAGTGTTTCTACCCTACTCATTTTTCTTCTGCCTGCCCTGTGCAGTTTCATTCAACTTTATTTTTATTATTTGATTATTTCTCTTTCTTTTGCTTAGCGTGTTTACTCAAATGTCTGATAATCTTCATTGTCTGTTCTTCTTTTAAAGTGGGTTACTGAAAATAATTCTTAGTGTCATTATGCATCACTACTTTCAGATTTTGGTTCCAATGTTACCTCACCATGGAGGCCCATTATATACCCTCTCTAAAATATATTGGTTCCTCAACACAACACCATTCTTTATCCTAAGAGTGTCTATAGTTCATGGCATTTTTACTTGTACATCAGGCCAAAATACAGGCCCTCAAAATTATTTTTCATAAATTGCTAAATTTCTCTTTTTGTGTCCTAGGTGTTTTGGTGTGTTTGTGTGTATTAATAATTCTTCTGAATTCACAAAATTATCAAACTTATGAAGACCTTCAGAGCCTTATATTTTATATACAATTCCACATGCCTAGGTCATTTTCATATTTTATTGTCAATTTGTATAATAATCCTTGAATAAACTCATAATGTTTACCTTATTCACTGCAAACACAGCTCTACATAATTTAAATAGATTAGAATTATAATGAATTTGGATCACTATAAACCTATGTGTTAGATTCTGCAAGAGATTTATTGTGGCATAACATCATTATATTTTATCATATTTACTAAATTTTTACAATATAATATAGATTACATTACAAAGAAGAAACTGGTCTCAGAGAAGTGAAGTGCTAACCAAGTCATCTTATCATATATATTTATATCTCATATTTTCAGCAGAGCTGAAGTGAAAAGCATGGATTTGAGAGATATTTTTGAGTTAGAATAGGATTGGAAAAGGAAACTGGGGTAAAAATGCTATGGAGTAAGTGTCCATTGATGGTCTTCAGTTGAGAGGCAAGGGAAGGGCAGCCCAGGTTCATTGACTTGTTGATCACTTGTCTCCTTTCTCTAGAGCAGTGCCTGACACATGACTGGTCACCTGGTCAAATGGCTGGAACTGTCTTATATCCAAGGAAGCTTACATGGGACTATCCTAAGTGGCAGTTTTCCCTCCTATATTTTCCTGTATTATATTTGAAAGACAGAACCAGCCAGACACACAGGGAGAGGAGGCCAATAATCAGGGTTATATTCAGGTACTTGGGAATGTTCACTTTATGACTGGACTAGACTGGAGGCCCACAAAGACTTTACTCACATGCCCTTCGCAACAGCCTGGAAACCTGGAAATGAAAGGAAGGTGGTCACCTCTGTTGAATGCAGTTGAGAGGTCAAGTACAATAGGACAGAGCTGGAATCACTGAATTTGGCAGGGGAAAAACCACTCATGACCTGGACAAGAGCACTCTTGGAGAAGTGTTGAGGGCCAGAAGCTCAATTGAAGTAGACTGAAGAGAAAATAATGTGAAAAAGTAGAGAAGGATCAGAAGTAACTACTTCAAGAAGTTCTACTGTAAACTGTTGTATTAGTCAGGGTTCTCTACAGAAACAGAATCAGCAGAAGATATCTGTAAATAGTAAGAAATTTTGTAAAATTCTCTCATGTTACTGTGGGGATACACAAGTCCAGATACTGTAGGCAGGCTGCAAACCATGGGCACCAATGAAGGTCCAATGGAGGTGTTTGATGAGTTTCTGGGAGACATTGACTGCCTAAAGATGAGTTGGAAATTCCTTGAATGTTGAAATCACTTCCCCTTTTGAGGCATTCAGCTGATTGGATAAACTGTCACTCATTGCTGACAGCAATCTCCCTGGTTGATCATAGATGTAATTAACCATCTATGCAGTAAGCTCACTGATGACTAAAGTCCATAAATGTCCTTGTATTACAATTAGCCCAGTGCTTTCTTGACCAAACAACTGGGCACATACCTGGCTGAATTAACATATTACCCTAACCATCACAACTGGGAAGTTATTTCTTAATAGGTGCAGAGTTACTGTTTTGTGTGATGGAAAAGT
The DNA here is from genome assembly GCA_029593785.1 of Cabassous unicinctus. NCBI lineage: Eukaryota > Metazoa > Chordata > Mammalia > Cingulata > Chlamyphoridae > Cabassous > Cabassous unicinctus. The sequence goes on from JAQZBX010069926.1 coordinate 10,684, forward strand.
TTTGATGATGGATCATGCTTATGATAGTACAATATTGTAAAAGTAATTAATGTCCCTGAACCTTACACTTAAAAAATGAATGAATGGCAAATTTCATGGTATGTGCATTATAATATATATATAAGTGTTACCATAATAAAAAGAAGAAAGTTGCACTCTGAGGAGGAGTAAAAATAGTGGTAGAAGCTAGAAAGTGATATATAGGAAAGGAAAAGCTTTCTTTTTTGTTTGTCTTTTTAAAATGATATATATTGAAGCATAGTTTTATGCTGATGGGAACGATGCAGTAGAGGGGAGATTTTCATGATTCATGAATGATGATTTGATAAACACAACTGAAGTTCTTGAAGCTTAGAAAGCACAGTTTTTGGGAGAGTAGGCTTTTGATACACAAAGGGGCAAAGGGGCAGTGTTTTCAAAGTAAGGGCAGGAAGACAGACTCTGGGTACAGTTGCAAGATGGCTATTCAGGCAGTGGAAAGAGGAGAGTGTTCCTCAGTGACTGCTTCCCTTTCCTCGAGGAAGTCTAAGGCAAGGTCTTCAACCAGGAGGGAACTCTGGGGGAGGGGAATGAAGGAAGTTTGAAGAGAAAGACATGAATCACAGTTAAGAGACCTTAACTGGGACACATTTAGGAGTGCCAGTCAGGGCTGAGAGCCCATGTAAGATATATGTCCTGGAAGCACAATCAAAAGGATATCCGAGGAGTGGATGTGGCTCAGGTGGTTCAGTGCCTGCTTTGTGCATAGTGTCCTGGATTCAATGACTGATTCCTCCTAAAAAACTTACAAACAAAAAAGCCAACTTTTATTGGGGAGCCGATGTGGCTCCTTGGTTGAGAGCCTGCTTCCCATGTGTGAAGTTCTGGGTTTGATCACTGGTATTTCCTAAAAAAAAAGGACATTCAACTTTTAAAAATTCCAATATATTTTCACAAAGTGAAAAGTCAGTAAATGCTAAAAATTGACACTACCTGTTAGATCCTCTTTCAATGAGGCTCCCAGGCAGATCAAAGTTCTGAGAAAGTTTGTTAGATTTCCAGCACAGCAGGGGTCAGAAGTGAGACTTCAGCCTGCCAGTCTGACTTTGGTTTGCATTTAAATAGCCTGGGGGTGGGGCACTCAGCAAGAACAGCAGGGGGAGGGGGGAAGTACTGACTTTTACCCTGTCCAGGAGGGGGCCTTCCCAGGTGGGGCATATGTGTTGGAATGCTCAATAAGATGTTTGACAACCTTGCAATAGCATTTGAGGTAAAAGCATGCCCTGTTTTTTCAGGAGCAGAGAGTGAGGATTTTGGCCATTTGTCATTGGGGCAAGGGAGACTGGTTTGAGCCAGCCTGGGTTCATGGGCAGGTCATTTTGCCAAATGGGGCTAACACTACCTAATGCCTGAGATGGTACTGATTTAGATAAACACCTATACTGAGCTGAATGAGCCAAAGGCCTCCAAGATAATAAATATTGACTAAGCTCTCAGAGGATTCCAAGTGAATCACTTTTCCCAAAAATATTAACACTGGAAAAGGATAAAAAAGATGAAAATATTCATTAAAAGACAACACTAAAGCCTAAAAGCACAAGGTCTTATGAGAAATGAAACAAAGGGACATAAAGATCAAGGGAGAGAACTGACAGAGCAAAGAAATGCTAAGAGATGCTCAGAAAATCTCTAAACAAGTTCCTCCTTTCCTAAAGTCTCAGGTGGAGAAAATGGAGGTGAAAGGGTTTGAATTTGTCACAGCTTATCCAAATTCTCCAGCCTTACTAGGAAGCACTTAAAGAAGTAAGTTTTGTAATGGAAAAGTCAAAAGAGGATAAAATTACAAAACCAATACTCAGGGAGCTCTTGAGTATGCCACCATTTCTAAGAGGACATGTAGAAAAAATAAAGTTTAAATTAATTTTGTGATTGTTGTATCTTGTTTAAGACCAGAATGATTTTTTAGCTGTTAGTGCAATAAAATCTCTATACCTCCTAATTTTGCCTTTGAGTAGATCAATCTGTCAACAATAACCACAAAAAAGGTTAAAACACAAGCACATATCCCCAAATATTCCAGCCAGCTGCCTAACAAATTATACTAAAATTTAGTGACTTAAAGCCCCCACCATTTTTTAAAATATCTTTGGGTTGGATATTCTGGCAGACCTCAATTGGACATTTCTTCTGGTCCATATGGTGATATTCAGTAGACAGCTTCCCTCACATGCCTTGGCAAGGATGGCTAGAAAACTGGGCTTCATTGGTCCCTCCCCATTCACTCCATGTTGTTTCACTTCTTGATGGTCTCTCTGGCAGGGTAGTGGGACTGATGTCACTCAGGATCCAAGAGTGAGTGTTCCAAGAGGCCTATCAGAACTTGCCAGTCTTCTTATGACCTCACCTTGGAAGTCCCAGAGCATCACTCTTACCTGTATTCCACTGATCATAAAAGACCCCAAGACCCAAAATTCCAAGCATGGGGAACTAGACATTACCCTGCAATGGAAAATGAAAAAAAATTGCAGCATTTTTATACACTACTCCAAGACTCTGAAAAGATTTTATTTCCTACCTCTATCCTTCATTACACCTTTTGTTGTTCTTTCTTTTATGTTAACACTGCTCATAAATACTAAATAAGAAATATTTTTATCAGAACTAAGAAGCCTAAAATTTCACCACTCATAAACTGATTTTGACAAAAGGGGCCTGGCTCCCTCTCTGTAAGGGTATATATAAACAAAAGATATAAATGCCCATTACAGTTATTATGCTGACTATGCTCTTGTCTTGTACTCTTACCAGTTCACTTAAAATTCAGTGGGATCCAGGCTTCTAAGCTAAAACCCTTCTACATTTCAAGGGGCTTACAGTCTATTGGGGGAGAGAACAATAGAAGCAGCAAATCATCAGGTATCTAATTATGTAGTACAAAAGGTTATTTTGAGAAGATGGACTAAAGAGGAGGGCAGCAATTCGTGGAGATCATGAAGCCTGAACTGGTATCTTGTTTGTTTCTTAAATAGGCAGAGCAGATAAGAGGAAGGCATAGCTGTTATTCAACACTGATGCCTACCGCATGCAAGTCACCACCAGTCCAGAAATGAGGCACAGCCTCAACCCTTGAGGAACTTTCTTGGGCAAGACAGATGAGTAAAAAATGTGATGAGCAGGAACAGGACAACTGAGGTAAGAAACAGGTGCTATTCAAACAGCACAAAGTTCTGGAAGAAAAGAAAGGCTTTGGGGATGTGATATATGTTTCATTTGTAAAAGATATTTATTCATTGTTTTATTTAATGAAAAAGATTAAAGAAGAAATGAAAATAGCCCATAATCTCCCTCACTAGATTACCTCTGTTGATAATTTTTAAAATAATAATAATTTTTTTAAAAAAGTAACAGTTTTTCACCTTAGTTCATGATAGGTAACCACTTCTAAGTTTCTTATATGGGGAGTTTTGAATGAATAGAAAGTAAACAATTGAAAGGGAAAAAAGCAACTTTAGACATGAATGTTTGAAAAATTATGGTATTAAATATCATATACTGAGTGATTCTATTTATGTAAAATGCCCAGAATAGGCAAATGTATAAAGAGAGGAATAGGCAAATTTATACAGTCAGAAGATATGTTAGTGTTTGTTTAGGGCTGCAGGGTAGGAAAGGTAGGTAAGGAAGGAGTGACTGCTAATTAGCATGGGGCTATTTTTAGAAGTGAGAAAAATATTCTAAAATTAGACTGGGGTGATGGTTGCAGAGCCTTGTGACATTAGGTGACACATGAGAGAAAATATTTGGAAATCACGTGTTCAATAAGGATTGAATACCCATGATATATAAATACATGCTAAAACTCAACAACAAAAAGACAAACTACACAATTAAAAAATGGACAAATGACTTGAAAAGACAATTGTCCAGAAAAGAAATACAAATAGTGAAAAAACATGAAAAAGTGTTCAACATCACTAGAGATTAGGGTAATGCAAATAAAAATTTAATGAGATACCATTTCTCACTTATTAGAATGGCCACTATTAAAAAGTCAAAAAACTACAAGTGTTGAATAGGATATGGAGACATGGGAATCTTATCCATTGTTGTTTGGAATTCAAATGGCACAGCTACATGGAAAACCTTATGTAGTTCCCAAAGCCATTGAATATAGATTTGCCATGTGACCAGGCAATACCATTACTAAATATATATCCAGAAGAACTAAGCAGTAACATGAACAAACATCTACACACTGATGCTCGTAGTGGTGTAATTAACAATTGCCAAAAGATAGAAACAATCCAGGTGTCCATCCAATGTTGAATGGATTAACAAATTGTGGTGTAAGCACATGATGGGATATTATGCAGTGGAAAGAAGAAATGAAGTTGTGAAGCATATGACAACATGGATGAACCTGGAGCACATTATGTTGATTGAAGCAAGCCAGACACAAAAAGACAAATACTGTACGATTGTACTGTCATGAACTAAATATATTGTGTAAGATCATGGAGTTAATAATTAGAACCTAGGTCACCAGAAAATAGAATGGGAGTAGAGAAAAGAAAGCAGAAGTTCCATCTGTGCAGAATTGGCAAAAAAGCTGTTTATAAATCTTTGGAAATGAATAGAAATGGTGAAGCACATCACAATGTTTTTAACTTACAGAGTTACTATATGGGTATGAAAATAGTTGAAAGGGGTCTCTCTTTCAACCATAAGATTATGTTTATTACATGAAGGAAAGCTAAAAAATGTAACATGGGATTTTATAACATAGTGAAACTTCAGGTGAAATATGAATATGGGTGATATTACATATATAAGACAG
>JAQZBX010069927.1:0-15500 GCA_029593785.1 Cabassous unicinctus
CCACAACAATGGTATTTCTTCCATTGCTAGAATCACAAGTAGTTTATAGTAATACTAGTAAGTTTATTTTAGTCCATAGTTCTTTTCCCAATACTGAGGACTCTGGGATGGTGATGCCTACTCCACCATTAATTGAGGGGGGCTTTGATCCCATACATCTGATAGATGGGACTCTCTTGCTTGCAGTTGTAGGCACTCTCGGTTCCTTGGTATGTTGTTTGTCCATCATCTCCTCCCCATAAGTTGTCCTAGGTGAGTCCATTGAATTGGAGAGTAGGTGTTGCAACTCTGTTAACATTCAGGGCTTGGCTGGCACATGGACAGCTCAAAGATTTAAGTCTCTTTGATGTACACCTACCAACTCTAGTACTAATTATAGGTTCATATAGGACAGAAGAGTCATGCATAGGGAAACCACTGCTGAATCTAACTCAGTCACACTGGGGAGCATAAATACCAGATTAGGGCCCACTGGCAAGGGGCCAAATTCCTGAGCTGTCTGCCCTGATGATAGTATCTGGGTGTCTCCATATCCCTGAGGAGCTTCCCTATTTGGGGTCGTATCTACTTTGGCTGTCAATGAGATCCTATTGAGATTTGCATAAGCACTACCTCTGGGATGTCCTCCCAACTCACTTTGAATTCTCTTTACTATACAAACTCATTTGAGTTAGCTCTTAAAGGAGGAAAGATCAAGATATATTTGGGAAACTTTCATTAGTTGAGGGAATGGCAGGAGATGAGGCCAGGAACATAAAATGTGAGCATATATTGAGGGTCCTTTATGTGCCAGTGGAAGGAGCCCAACTTTACCTTACAGGGGAAAGAACTATTGATGAATTGTAGGCAGGAGAGTGTGACCCCACAGTAATGCTTTCTCTCCCTACCACTGCACCAGTCTCCTTTCCTTCACTGTGGTGGGTGATTTGGCAATATTTATCAAAATTACAAGTGTGAGTGCCTTTTGTGCCAGCTATTCTACTTAGGAGAATTTATCCTACAAATTGCACCCATGTGAAATGATCTATAAGCAAGGTTTTTCATTGCAGCATTGTTTGTATTTATAAAATATTGGAGATGACTTAAATGTTCATTAGTCATCTAATGAACTGGTTAAATAAATTATGATGCAGCCATACAATGGAAAATGTTCTGTTATAAAAAGAACAAGGAGCGGAGTGAATGTAGCTCAGTGGTTGAGCGCCTGCTTCCCATGTACAAGGTCCTGGGTCTAATCCCCGGTACCTCCTAAAAATAAGTAAATAAAAATAAATAAAAAATAATAAGGAAACATTTCATGTACTGATATATACTAGGGTCTCTAAGACATAGAGTTAAAAGAAAAAAAAGCAAGGCACAGAAACATAGATAGTATGCTATGTTTTTAAAGAAGGTGGCAGAATAAGAATATATATTTTTACTTGTTTGTGTTACATAAAGAAACTCTGGGAGGATAAACAGAAAAATAATAAGAATGGCTACCTTTGGGGGTGGCTACTTTGGGGTTAGATAGAAATTGGGCAGATGGGATATAGGAAATGGAGGGAGACTTTTCCTTGTATACCATTTTGTGGTATTTAAGCACATGACTGTATTAGAAAGTTAAATTTAAATATTAAATAATTAGAAAGGAAGAGAGAGGGGGAAAAGCTCCTTCATTCCCTTTTTCTTCTACAGACTTTATTCCTGCTTTTCAGCTTGTCAAGACTTTTGGCCACATCTGCAGTTACAGAATTTTCATGGTTAAGGGGCAAGAAAATGAGTTTGGCTTTTCCTTTTTCTTCTTTGAAATACTTAAGTCTTCCTTTAGTCCTTCATGTGGAGAGATCCACTGTTGACATCTAGGTTGAATTCCTTTCCTCCAGATTCCAAGTAGAAAAAAAGTCTTGGGGGTGGGGGGTGGGGACAAGGAAGGAAAAGGTGCCTTATATCTCGTTTTCCCCTAACTGCTGCTAGCTTTCTACATATCAGGGTTTATTTTAACCTGCTAACTCTCACCTCGCTGGTTCTGGTATTAGGTTTTTTCCAAAACCAGAAGCTAGCTCTCTGCTTTCAGTTCCTCCTCCGGGGGCAGTTTGCAGGGATGGGGAGTATTCAAAGCACACACTTGTGTTCTCTATGCTCCTAGAAGAGCAGTGCTAGGCAGATTCTTTCTTCCCCTTTTAATCACACTCATTTTTGATCCCAAGGAAGATCAGGTTCACAATGGGAAGGGAAAGCAAGTAGTTTGAGACCCTGGATATCGGATATGGGAGAAAACTATAGTTGATCAGGGCAGAAGAGCCAGCAGGCTGTGGTGGGCGTAGTGATCCTCTAAGCCAAAAGTTCAAAGGAAAAAGGAAGCAGGGTTGGGCTTCACCTTAACCAGGATGCTATAGAGACCAGGCCTACTCTTTCTACCATTAGAGGGTTCAGTAAATCTATCACATACTTGCAGCCTAAGAGAATGTTGGCCATAGATATTATGGTCGATGCCCCAGTGCTCAACTACCTGGACCACAGCTCCCCTTTCTTTGAGGTGGGCCCCCCAATACCCAGGAGTAAGTCACCAACATAGCCATAACTATACTCTGGCAGCAGGCTCAAGAGGTCTGCAGAGTCCGCAACTGAGATTTGCAGTTGCCTGGTCCCTGCCCTTCTGAGACTCAGTTGTTAATTTTCCTCAGATTCTCTAATTTTTCCAGTATCTTTTCAATACCCTGCACACCTCCCTCCCCTTTTTTGTTCCCTCCTTAAACATATCAGAGTCAGAGCAGAACACTTGGACTGTACCTTGTGTTTAGAAGGGGGGTGGGGGATGGGGATGAGGTGATAGTAATGACAATGGTATGCTGTGCCCTAGTCTCAACCAACTTAATTCCTCCCTTGAACTACTACTGCAGCTGTCTCCCCAGAAGCACATCCCACTGCTTCTACTCTTGTTTTACTATATTTACTCTCTGCAAAGTGGACACTGAACTTAAATTTTCACCAGATGAGCCACTCCTCAGATCAAAGCTTGTCAATGACTGTCCAGTGTTCTTAGAATAAAATCTACAGTCCCTTTTCAGTTCTGTGCCCAAACTCCTCCTTGTCTCATGACTTTCACATGTGCACTCTTGTCTGGCACCATTTTCTCCCTACTCTGAATCTGGCTAATTTTTACTCATTCTTTGGGTCATGGTTGAAGTACCACTTTCTCAGAGGACTTACTTGCTCCTGCTCCAATAGAAATTCGGTATCCCTGTTAATCTTTTTTTTATAGCATCTGCTCTTTCCCTTCATAGCTCTTATTACATCTTGTAATGACATTCATTTTTGCATCTTTGTGTAATGTCTGTTTCCCCCACAATACTCTAAGGCTAGCACAGGAACTGGCATACAGTAAGTACTCAAATATTCGATGAGCAAGTGAACAGGAGGAGATTGGCATGACTGGAGATAGTTCAGATGTGAGATAAAGCCTGAATTGGGGTGCTAGTGGTGGAATAGAAACAAGACAGATTTAAGGAGAAATATCAACAGAACTTGATGGCAGGTAGTGGGAAGGAGATAAAGAAACTAAATTTTCAGACCCGGGTGACTAAAAGTTAGGTTTGGAGGATATATACTTATGTTGGTTCTAGACATATAGCTTGGAGATGACAAAGGGATATCAAAGGGGGAAACAGTATGAAAGTTGCAGGGTGGAGCTGGAGTTCTAGTGGGCCAGGTGCATAAAAGAGAAAGCCAGAGCCAGATGTTTACAGAAGTGAAAACTGAAGCACCTAAGACAATTCAGATACTTTGGAGAGGAAGAAGACCTCATTTTAAGTGACAGTCATACCAAGGGGATTGGTAGGGGGCATATCCTTTGTGTTGAAAAGGACTTTGTGCTACATAGTCTAATCCTGTCATTTTACACACAAAGAAACAGAAATCCAAAGATGTGAAATGATTTACTTAAGGCTACATAGCAAGTCAGTGACAAAGCATTCCAACCCACTTTTCCTGACTCTGAAAGCCAATTTTCTTGATATTACGACATAGAAACCTTCAGCATTTTCAGACATGCCTGCTTTATAGTGAACACTCAACACCATTTCCTGATAGTGAAGGCAGGCAAACAAAAGGAAGAATTTCATTTCCTTAGTTTATTAAGGATGGTGATGAACTGTTAAGACTGTGCAAGAACTACAGCAAGTAGAAATCCAGTTCAGAACACGAGTTGTACACACAAAACATCTGTTTAAATTCTTGCTCCTTATACATGAATTCAACAAAAGCTCTAAAGACTTGGCAGAAAAAGTCAAAAACAGCCTCATTTAAGTGGAAAATATTTGCCTTCCACTCTTCTGCTATGTCTTGAATCTTGTCTCTACCTTGTAAGCAAACTGGTTCATTTTTTCCCCCTTTATTTACAGAAAAGAACACTTCTTCCCTCCCATTTCATTCAGAAGGAACTCTCTTCAGTGTATTACAAAGCTTCTCCCAACAAGAGCAGGGGGTTTTCAGATACTGGTATGTTGCAAAGTGCTTTTAAAACATCCCATCCTCTATCTTCTCTCCCCCACTCTCAAATAAATAAATTAAAGGGTATTTGGACAGTGATGACATTAGTGCATCATGGTCACTAAACAGTTATCCAATCTAAAGGGATGGGGGGTGGGAGAGGTGGAGAAAAATAAGTGAAAAAATCAGGAGCCTATAAGAATGCTGAGATCACCTTTAGAAAATGTGTCAGCGTTTTCCATCCTTTGATCCTATGCTAATATGAAATGGGCAGGACAACACGACAGTACGTCTCTCTTCCAGTGTAGTGACTTGGAGTAAGGGGTTGGATTTCTAATTTCAACAAAAATTTGAAATAGAGCTCACCAATTTTACAAATCCGAGTCTGAACCTTAGTGAGACCTGAGTTTTGTGGGGTAAGTCTTTCAAAGACTGAACTGGGCCAAGGGCCTTGGCTTTTATAGCCTCACCATGAACTGAAAGGTGAACCGCCTCAGGGTCTTCCATCCTGATGTAACTTTCAGATCCCAAATTTGAGGCAGAGGAACCAACACCATGAGCTAATTCCTACATGTTCCCTCTTGCTCTGTGGAGCCTCAGTTCTGGCCATTATCTTAATGCCCCTTCTACTTCCTTGTGAAATCTATTACCTCCAGTTCAGGCATTTATCAGCTTCTACCCAACCTGGTACAACTTTCTGTTCAGCTTCCTGGGGCATTGCCCAAGCATTTTTTCTACTAGAAACTAACTATGGGAAGACAGGAACACAAGAAGCCAGTCCCAGCACAAAAATGCCTTGGGCTTTAGTTCACAGAACTGCCAGCTCTCAGAGCAACAACCCTGACCACAGTGTTTGGTAGAAGTTAGAAGCTATAGCAACTTAAAGAATACTGCAAACATACAAATGGTCCCATCCAAAAACTTTCCCATCAAAACATACTTTAAAAGGGGGGAAGGGTAATAAAATTAGTAATATAAAAAGGATGATTGAACATATGAATATCACTAGGCTAGATAAACAGTTAAAGGTATGTTTGGCATTGGCATAAAGACTGTTGTTATCCCAAGAATGCAGGAATTTTCACACTCATATCCACAAATTGTCAAGTATAACACCATTAACAGTAGGAAGCTTTTTCTTCAACTTTGACAAAAGAAACTAAGGCAAGAGATCAGCCATCAGGAAGGGTCCCAACTCTGTTTCAGGAAGGGGAGAAACAGAATGGAGTTGGGCCATCCTTTTACTCAGAATCATAATGACCATCTAAAAGGAAAGAGTAGGGTATGGGACCCACTAATAAGATGGTGTGTGGGGTTCTGTCCTCAACTTAGGATGGCATCAGGGACTTGCCTGAACGTGAAAGATCAGAGCTGTACCACAGAACTAGGTTGACTAAAAGGAATCTTAACACGTTAAGAGGAGACAAATTGCTCCTTGGACTGAATAAATGTTCTTTAAAGTAACAGAATTGTTGCCTTACTTACGCCTGCTGTGTAAGGCTACAAACGGGCCTGGCCTAGGCATCAGTTCTAGTTCTGTCCTTTGTGCCAAGCCCACCTGGATAGATAAAGTCAGCTTGTAACATTTTCAGTGCCTTAGAATATTTTAACAAGGGAAGTCATGGCTGCTCCCTTGGGGCCTCTGAGGGTTCCAGGGTAGTAGTGATGCTGTTTTTTGGTTCCCAGACACCTAAATAAACTGGTCCAGAATGCCCACGATGTAGTCCTGTTCTCTGTTGCTTCTCCTCAGGGCTCAGTCTGACCCTATTCCAGGATTTGAGATAGAAAAAAAAACTCTATCCACCTGTATGAGCAGCAAAGGAGAAGTGAGTTGGTTGAAAAAGGCCTGGTTCAGAAACTCCAAAACGTTAAAAGAAAATAAACTGGAAATGACACTTTAGATGCAGCTGAAAGAGGAGACCATGGACATCAGAAGAATTGGGTCTAGCTGTCCATTCCTCTTACAGAGGCACTAAAGCTTCACTTAGGGACCAAAGTGTCAGTTCTGATGGAAAAACCTGGTACCTGCAAATTATCTGTCCAGCAGACAGGACCCCACAAATCCAACAAAGGCCAGACAGGTTGACTACACACAGATGTCAGACAAGTCATTAAAAAAATAATGATAATTAAAAAAAAAAAGCCCCAAGGGGAAAGTTCTTTAAAGGGTGGCTCAGTTCTGCATTATGTGTGAGCCTAGCCCCTAGACAGGCTAGGCTTGATGGGCTTTCTTCAGGTGGTCTCCATGATGGCGGCTTCCAGGGCCAAGGCTTCAGTGGGTTCCTCCTCATAGTCTGACATGTAGGACTCCAGGCTCTGCTTGGCCAGCAACTCCCGCCGGGCCTGCAGCCGCTCACACCGGGGACAGCTTCCAGATTTGAAGCAAGCTTTATGGTAACATGCTTTACATTCTATTAAGGTGGAAGGCGAGAGAGAGAGAGAGAGAGAGAAGAATCATTTGTATTATATCAAGTTAAAATCACGGCCACAGCCCCTTCTCACCCTCATGGCTCAGCATTCCTGTGCACAAACACAGGAATCAAACCAAACTCTTGCCAACAGGGGTGGCTGAATGGCCCCAGTCCTCACCTTCACAGGTCCGACATTTATAGAGTTCAAAAGGAAAGATGATGTCATCCTCATTCTGACAGAACTCACAGATGAAGCCCTTGGCTTGGCAGAGCTGGGGAGGAAAGAGACAGGCAGCAAAATGAGGAGAGCACATTAGGAACTGACTCAAGAGGGTGAATACAGGGAGGGAAGGGAAAGAATATATAAAAACCGAGTGGGGACAACTGGAAATCCACATGCAAAAGAATGAATGTGAACAGGGGTGGCTCACCATATACAAAAATTAATTCAAAATGGATCCAAGACCTAAATGTAAGAGCTAACACTAAAAAGGACTTACAAGAAAACATAGGGAAATATTTTCAGGACCTTACAGTAGGCAATGGATGTTTAGGTTTTACTCCTAAAGCATGAGCAACAAAAGAAAAAATAGATAAAATGGATTTCCTCAAAACTTAAAAACTTGTTGATCACAGGATATTATCAAGAAAGTGAAAAAAACCTACAGATTGAAAGGAAATATTTGGAAACTACATATCCAATAAGAGTTTAATATCCAGAATATATAAAGAACTCCAACTATTCAACTACAAAAAGACAAACTATCCAATTAAAAAACAGGTCAAAGATTTGAAGACATTTCTCCAAAGAAGATATACAGGAAAAGATGCTCAGCATTAGCCATTAGAGAAATGCAAATTAAAACTACAATGAGATACCACTTCATAGCTGGTAGGACGGCTATTATTTAAAAAGTGAAAATAAATATTGGCGAGGATATGGAGAAATAAGAACACTTGCACATTGTTGGTGGCTATGTAAAATCATGTAGCTACTGTGGAAAAGTTTGGTAGTTAAACATAGAATTACCATTATGACCCGTCAATCCCACTTCTAGGTACATACCCAAAAGAACTGAAAGCAGGGACTTGAAGAAAATTGTACACCAGTGTTCACCACAGCATTATGCTCAATTGCCAAAAGGTGGAAGCAACACAAGTGTCCGTAAATCGATGACTGAATAAACAAAATGTGGTATATATGTACAATGGAATATTATTCAGCCATAAAAAGAAGTGACATGTTAGTGCATGCTACAATATGGATGAACCTTGAAGATACCATGGTGTATGAAATAAACCAGACACCAAAGGACAAATATTGTATAATTTCTTTTATATGAAATACTTAAAATAAGCAAATTCATAGAGACAGAAAACAGTTATTACCAGGGGTGGGAGAAGGGGAGAATGGGGAGTTATTGTTAAATGAGTATGAGTTTTGGTTTAGAATGAGGAAAACAGGCTAGAAATAGTGATCTAAGTTACACAATATCGCCAATGTACTTAATGTCAAAGAATTGTTGGGAAGCGGATGTGGCTCAAGTGATTGGGCTCCCGTCTACCATATAGGAGGTCCAAGGTTTGATTCCCGGGGCCTCCTGGTGAAGGCAAGCTGGCCTGTGCAGCGAGCTGGCCCATGCGGTGAGCTGGCCCACGCAGGAGTGCTGACCTGCGCAGGAGTGCTGGCCTGCACGGAGTGCTGGTGCAGCAAGATGACGCAACAAAAAGAGACACAGAGGAGAGACAATAAGAGACGCAGCAGATGAGGGATCTGAGGTGGTGCAAGAGATTGAGCACCTCTCTCCTACTCCGGAAGGTCCCAGGATCGGTTCCCAGTGCTGCCTAAAGATAAGACAAGCAGACACAGAACACACAGCAAGTGGACACAGAGAGTAGACAGTGAACGCAAAACAACGGCGGCGGGGGTGTGTGTGTAAATAAATCTTTTGAAAAAAAAAATTGTCCACTTAAAATGGCTAAAATGATTTTGATATGTAAATTTTACCTCAACTAAAAATAAATTATTAAAAAACAAAACAAAACAAAATTGCGTGGGCTCCCAAACTGGGGCCAGGACTGGGTAGTGTTAGTCAAAGATTTAAGGTGGAGACAAAAGAGGCATGAGTTTGAAAAACCCCTACCTCCAGAAGACAGCAAAAGAAGAGAGGGATGGTGCCTGAAGTCAATATTCCAGTCTGGGTAATGATTTTACTTTGAATTAGGAACCACAGCCAATCGAGGTAAAATGTGAAGGCTAAGGATGTTTCTCCAAAATAACACCCAGCCTTGAGTCAGATTATAATGAAATCTTGAAATCTTTCCAATTCCCACTGCCAAATAGTACTCTCTACATATATGCCATTTTAAGTTGTACTTCTGGGACAGCCACAGAAAACACAAACTGGGCATATGCTAAGATGTGAAGTTCTAAAAAAGGAATTTCTGAAATCCTGGCAGGAAAGACGGAAAATGATACAGCCAAAAACTTACTCCCTCTCCAGATTCTTTTTTTTTTTTTTAGGTTCCAGGGCCGGGGACTGAACTCGGGACCTCATAAGTGGGAAGCCGGTGCTCAACCACTTCAGCTCCCCTGAATTGGTTTTTTCATTTGTTTGCTTGTTGTTTGTTTTTAGGAGGCACCAGGAGCTGAACTTGGGACCTTTTATGTGGGAAGTAGGTGCTCAACTGCTTAAGCCACATCCGCGCCCACCCTCCAGATTCCAATCCAAGATTTCTCCTACTACTTCATGACAATTCTTTAGTGAAGACCTACTCAGTTATGCCCTGAGCTATTCAGGACAATGCCAGGAGCAAATCCTCTTCTAATTCCAGGTTCTCTAGATCTGGATGATTTAGCTCTTCACCAACCCAGGGAATACCAATCCTGTCCTGTTTCTCTCACCGTGTCGACAGGCCATTTCAACTTCTTGGTGCTGAATGGCAAGAACTCTGGTCCATCCCATTTCCCCATACCTCTAAGCAAGGACCCAGTTGCATGCTTAAACGAGAATTTCTCACCATGCATTGCTCTACATGGGCAGCCCCTGCTCTGGTGAGCTCAGCAAGCCGGGGCCCCAGTTCCCCCTTCCTGGTTAAAGTCAGGTCATTCAGCGAGTACAGGTGGAGATCCTCTGTCAGGTGGCCTGGAACTGTGTCAAAGGAATCCAGAAGCCTATAGGAAATGAAGGGAAGGGGGTGGGGGCAGGAAATGAACACTTTGTATGGCACATCATAGTAGGAGGATCCCTATGAGGAGGTAGAAGAGATAAGGGCACCAGCAGGGTGGGCAACATCAGGGGCAGCCTTGGAGCCTCAGACAGGCCTGGGTGTTCCAAGCCACACCACCCCTCCCACACTACTGTGTGTCTGGATGGCAGAAGTGACTTTTATAACCCCCAGACATGTGATCCATGCCAACTTGTGAAAAGCACTGGCCTGCCCTGGAAAGAACCATGGATTTAACCTTCCAGAGAAAAGGACATTGACAATTACTGCTGTGGTTTCTCATGTACCATTTTTGGAATTTTCTCCAAGATGACTCTCTTTCACATACCAAGAGCAAACTTCTGGTCTCTGGCCTCTGTACAGAACTTACTCTTTGGCCAGTCGGCATGTCTTGAACATGTTCTTCATGTGATACAGCTGGATCCGCAGCAGCTGAAGAAGGGGAGAGAAACCACTGTTAGAATTTTAAGAAAGACCAGTGCCTTTACACCTTCAGGGTCTGGACGCTTTGCATGCAGCAGCCAGAGCTGGACTGTTCTCTATACCTCTAACTCAACAACTTGCTCCAATGTGGTCTCCGTATAGGAAGACCCCTCTGCGAGGCAGACTGGACAGACTAGTGGCCTGGTGAATCTGTCCAAATCACACACTCAGCTGGGAGCAGCTGAGAAGAAAATTCCAGAATTTTCATTTTCTACCTGATAATCAATTCTCCAGTTGATAATATTTTCAGTGAAGGGAGAAATCCTGACTTTGCCACTAAATACTATTTATAGCTTCAGAACTGCCATTGCCAGGTTTGAGACTCCATCTAGCTGGATTATCTGGGAAATGGGAAGAGATTAAGAAAGTACATAGAGAGACCATGAAGGATGAGATGGTTAGAGTTCTGACATTGTGAAAAAGAAATGTGGTGATCTTGAGAAAGCCTGTATGAACAGAAGGAGGGGATGAAAAGGCCTTTTCAAGGACCTTACCCGGACTTGATTGAGAAGCTTAACCTTCCTATAGAGGGAGCTGTTGATGTCTTGCACATTGAAGAGAGGATCATTCCAGATCTTACTAAGCAGGTCCTTGGAGAAATTGCTGACATTGTACTTGCTGAAGTCCCACTTGCGCAGAACCCGGCTAGGGATGACCATCTGAGCATTCTCATGGCAGCACTGACAGAAGTACTTGCCCAAGTACTCACAATACCGTAGCCGCTTGATATAGTCTGGAACACAGGAAAACCAAAAGGCCAAATGTCACTTTTGCATCTAAAAGCTGGTGAGACAGCATGGCTATTCCCACTTCGGCTGGAGCTCCCCAAAGCTAGCAGAAACTCATGTAGTGGGGCCTGTGGTTCCTGTGCCCACTCTGGAAACCACTGAGGAAACAACCCTGCCAGAATTGGTAAGACCCAGCCTCCAAGAATCAGGCTGAAATGACCTAATTTTCTCCAGTATGCAATCCAGTAATGTACTCCTAGAAATCATTTCCCTGATTGCCAGTAGTCTTGCCTAGTTCTACTCCTTCCCCTGTAGCTCCCTTATCTCCCCTTCCCAAATTCTGCCTTCCTACTACTTTTTATTACCTCTCTGATCAGCCCCCTCTTTCTAAAGTGTGGGAAAGGGTAAAACCCTTGGAGGCAGTGTGGGGTTAAGAGAAGATACTCACCAGGGTCAGTCCGGATGCCACATCCTGCACAGCGGTAATTCTGTTTAGCCACAGCAATTTTCCTCCTGAAGAAAGGGGAAGAAGAGGAGATTGGTAGACACCAGCTGCACGAGGCCTTTGAGTTATAAAGGATGAGGATATAAAAAAGGGCTCTTATTAAGTATGGGAAGAGAGGGGGAATCATCTGTTTTTTCAGGGTTGGCCAGAATGAACCTCTGATGGTTAAGTTCATGTGTCCATTTGGCCAGGTTATGGTGTCTAGTTGTTTGGTCAAGCAAACACTGGCCTGATTGTTACTGTGAGGATATTTCATAGAATTAAATTATCAGTAAGTTGATTGCATATATGGCTGATTACATCTACTATCAACTGAGGAGATTGCCTTTAACAATGAGGGAAGTCTCATGCAATTAGTTGAAGGCCTTAAAAGGAGAACTGATGATTTCAGCAGTCAGAAGGGAGAATTTCCATCTCTATTTCAGCCAGTCAGCTTCTCCTGGAGAATGCATCAAAAACCTTCATTGGAGTTCCTAGATTGTGGCCTGCCCTACAGAATTTGGATTAGTCTATGCCCACAGTTGCATGAGCCAATTCCTATAAAAATATCATAATATTGACACAATACATACACACACACACATATATATATATATATCTTTCCCATTGGTTCTGTTTCCCTAGAGAACCCTGACTAATACAGAACCTATAGGGAGAACCAGTTCAAACAGAGGATATAAGGTTAGAATTTAAGTCTGGGCATTCAGTAAAAATGCAAGGGATGAGAAATAGTAAAAGGGAGAGAACAATAAGAGAAAAGCATCCATCTGTAACAGAGACGATAAAAACAGTGAACTCGCAAAACTATTGGAAAGAAGGCAACAGGATGGGAATGCCAATATTAAAAGATCTTATTTCCGGTTAGCTTTGGGAAGGGATAGGAGGATTGAAAGTGAGGACAAGATGAACAATCCTCTCCCTCTGCCTTTAAAGGTGAACAGAACTGCATGAAAGGTGTAACTGGAGGAAGAGACGAGAGTGAGAAGACAGCCCTGACAATCCAAAGAGGATGTTTCTGTTTTCCAAAGGGCATAGCCACTGGCTACTCACGTTGGGGCTGGATGAACATTAAAAATTATCTGAGGTCGGGGTGGGGCCCACTCCAGGTTCCCACGAACACGAATACGCAGCTTGTAGATGTCAGCATGCTGCCCATCATCTGGTGAGATGGGCAGTGAGTTGGGGATGGGCAGGAGCTGCAGAACAAAAGCAAAGGGTGATCTAACTTGGACAGTCTGGGGGAACACATATGCTTGACCCTTCTGACCGTGACAGAAGCATAGTTAATGAAACACATTTCAGGAACATCATACACTGGTAAGGACTTTTGAGAACTTGGCCCTTGAAACAAACCATGAGGTACCACAGGACTAGAAGTGAGGGCATCCAAAAAGCAGAAGGAACAGAAACAGCATCCCAGCACAGTGGCACCCATTGCTGATGCTGTCTCTGCCCCCATCCCCAGGACTCCTGGTATGCCAGGGTGCTTCATGCCTTAAAGACTCAATAATATAAATAATTTGCCTTCTCATAGTGTCTCAAAGGTGATCACAGCACAGGAGTTCTGGATCTAGTGAGGAGTCATGTGGAATAAGGACAGTGAAGAAACCAATCTCCTATTTTAACAGTTGCTAGAGAAAACCCAGGCAAGAAGGTATTCATTCAACAGATTTGTAATGAAAGGCTTCTGAGTAAGGAAGGAGTCATATAGGCTCATGCCAGACTGGGGACATATGACATAGGAGAACAAGGTCAGAAAGGCTCAGCGTCCTGGAGATGGACAATGGATGAAGAAAAAAGGTTAAAGAACACCTACCTTTTGAGGAGCATCATGCTCTGGGACTAGCCACTCCAGCTCTGAGGCGGCTGGGAGCTGCATTCCCTCAAACTGCTTCAGAAGCCCCATGGCCACTGCCTCAGCAGATGTGGAGTTAAGGAAGCAGTGGGAGCTGTGAAGAAGAAAATCAAGGAAGGCTGAGCATAGGGAAAACAGGAAGATGGAAACCTACCTTTCAGGATCTGATACCATATTCAGTAACTTCTGGGCTAACAGAAAAATCTCACTCTTCCCCACCCCCAGCACCAGCCACTCAGCTTCTTCTCTCATCATCTTTAAAGACATGTGGTATAGTGAAGGAAAAAAAAAAAAAAAAAGGCTGGTCTTATAATCCTAAGACCTAGGCCCAAATCCTACTTGGTAGCTCTGTGACCATTACATGGTACTACTGGTTATGGGTTCTGTGTCACTTCCCTTCTCTAAACTTCAGTTTCTTTACTGCAAAATGGGGAGTATAATACCTGTTTACAAAAAAAAGTGAAGAAAACAGTTTTGTGGACTAAAAAGTGCTATTGTTTCTCCTAAATGAACTATTAGTTCCTTTAACTGAGTCTATCCTGTCAAGTCTGTTCAGTCTGGTTTCATAATCAAATATCATGATCACTGCTCTCTCTTTTGAGACCTGATCTCCTGGGGCGGGGGGATGGGGGTGGGGTATGGTATGATAATACTGCAGCAGAGAAGGAACAAAACACACTGAAAACTTTGCTTCCACCAGAACACCAGTTTGGGCCAAAGATCTTTCTGCTCTCTTTCCTTTATCATCAGGCAGGTTCATGACTTTAACCTTGCCTCTTAGTGAATTTGGATGCATTTAATCTATAACCTTTCCCATTGATATACCAAGAACTGGGGCAGTTTCTCCACCTATCCCAAGGTTTTATAAAAAAGTACTCACAAGGACTGGGAGGAAATAAAGGATTTGCTGCTTGAGGTTGTGCTCCTTCTGATATCAGCATCTAAATGGAAACCAGAGATGAGAGGAGCAGGAAATAGAAAAGGAAGAGGTAAGGGACAAGGGAAACCTTTACAAGGTATCGACAGCTAAGCATTCAGGATAGCAGCTAGGTGCTGCATTCTATGCAGGATAAGGAGCAGAGTCCAGATGGAGACAACTTAGTGCAGCTCGAAATACAATTTATAATTTGGCTCTATTCAAGTCACAACCAGGCTGAATTAGTGACATTATGTACAGCATTGATGAGGTCAGAGTGGTTACAAATTCAGGTGGAAATATAAACTCAAACTTTGTGCAAAACAGTGAATGAGAAAAGGAAGCATCCTAAGACACACAGGGACACACCCTCTAGCAAGTAGAAACACAAAATAAATGACCCAAATCTCATTCTCTAAATCTCAAGCTCTCTTAAATGATAAGCATCCAGAGACAACAACTCTGTCTAGCTCTTTTTTAAAATATCAGAATCAGTACTTAACACAGAACTTAGATCATAAAAGCTACACACTAAATGTATGTGGAATGTAGAAATCTTCTATAACCTCAAAAAGGCTTCATGGAAGAGCTATGGACTAGAGTGGACTTACTGGTATTCTGTTGTAGACATATTGTGATTCCAGCAATGGAAAAAATTACAACATTGATGTGGCCACTGGATGCTTTCGGGGCAGGGAGAGGGAAAAGCAGTTGTAATACAGGGGCTTTTTCGGGACTTGGGAATTATCCTGAGTGACATTACAACGACAGATATAGGCCATTTTATATCAGCATATAACATGCAGAACATTGTGGGAGAGTGTGGTCTACAATGTGAACTATGGTCCATGCTTAGTGGCAAAGCCCCAGGATGTATATATCCATTGCAGGTGATGTGTCACAC
>JAQZBX010069928.1:0-15497 GCA_029593785.1 Cabassous unicinctus
AAAGAATCCCCTGAGTACAGGGACAATGACTAGTGAAGGAGGATTTTCTATTCATGGGCCTTTAATATAGATGACTGTACTTATGATCCTTTACTCCTGAAATTGAAAGTTAGCCTAGTATTAGAGGGTACCTAAGAGTTACCTCCTGAAAGCATCCTTGTTGCTCCAATGTAGTCTCTCTCTAAGCTGAACTCAGCATATAAATGCATTTCCTTTCCCCCAGCATGGGACATGACTCCTAAGGATGAGCTTTCCGGGCACTGAGGGATTATTTCTAAGCACAACCTAGTAATGCAACTGGAAAAAGACCTTGACAAAGAAAGGGGGAAAGGTAAAGACAAATGAGTTTATATGGCTAAAAGGCTTCAAAGTGAGTGGGGAGGTCATTCCATAATTTATGCTTATGCATGTCTCAGCAGGATATCATTGACTGCAAAAGTAAATACTACCTCAAATAGTGGGGTCTCTGAGGGATCTGGAAACATCCAGACAATTTAGTCAGGGTAAATAGCTCCAGTGTTAGAAGCCTTGCCAGGGTACCCTACTTTGGAATTTATGCTCTCCCATGTGACAGAGGTGGACTCAGTTGTGGTTTCCCTAAACATGGTTATTCTGGCCCTTCTATTTGAACCTAAAATTTGTACTAGAGTTGATAGCTGTATGCCAAAGAGACTAACATATTTGGACTGTCATGTGCCAGCTGGTCCCTGAAGCACAACGGAGTTGCTACACTTCCTCTCCAGTTCATTGGACCCACCAGGACAACTAACAAGGAGATGATAATGGACAACGACCATCCCAAGGAACCGAGAAAGCCTACAACTGTAGGTAAGAGAGTCCCATCCATCTGCCCCATGGGATCAAAGCTCCCTCTCAATTAGAGGTAAAGTGTACATCACCAGCCCAGAATCCTCAGGATTGGGGAATGAACTATGGACTAAAGTAAACTTAGTGGTATTCTACTATGGACTTATTGTGATTCTAGCAATGGAGGAAATTATATCATTAATATAGAGACAGTGGAGGTTCTGAGGGCAGCGA
Organism: Cabassous unicinctus; assembly: GCA_029593785.1. NCBI lineage: Eukaryota > Metazoa > Chordata > Mammalia > Cingulata > Chlamyphoridae > Cabassous > Cabassous unicinctus. Next base: position 1,042 of record JAQZBX010069928.1, read on the forward strand.
GACAGAAAAACAGGTGAAATATAGGGGCATTTTAGGTTAGGAATTGTCCTGAATGACAGTACAATGACAGATACAGGCCATTACATATCTTGCCTTAACCTACAAAATTGTGTGGGAGAGAGTGTAAACAATATAAATTATAATCCGTGCTTAGTGGCAATGCTCCAAAATATTTTCATCAATTGTAATGAATATACCACTCTAATGGAAAATGTGGGCTATATAGAGAGCTGGTCATATGGGATTCCCCTATATTTTTATTGAACATTTATGCAATCTGAATATCTTTAAAATAAAATAAAAAATATATTTTAAAAAATTATAAAAAAACAATCATTTAAACTGACACTTCACCAAGGGTGATATATGACAAAGAAGCACACCAAAGGTCCTCAACTATGTTAGCTACTAAGTACATGCCAAGTAAAATCACAAGGTATAAAGGTATAACACTACACTCCTACTACATTCCTAAGAGTATAAAGACTGATCATATTAACCATGTGGATAAACTATACACTGTCTACTGCTTGTAGGAATGTAAAATCATTTAGCAACTTTGAAAACCTGTTTTGCAATTTTTAAAATATTTGAGCATATACCTTCCAAGGCCCACATGGGTCTTGGAAAATATATGACCCAAGTACATGTCATTAGAGACTTTTGCATGAATATTTATAGAACCTTTATTTCTAAATAGCTCCAAAATTGAATTGACAAACTATCTACCAATAGGTAATAAATTATGGTATAACCATGCTTTCGATTTTATCCCAGAATTGAAAACTAATGAAATGTAAATACGAGAAAAGAGACATGAATGATTCACAAAAGAGTATTTGGAGTGAAATAAGCCAGTTGAAAATAAGTGCATTTATATAAAATTCCATATAAAGCAAACTTATCTTTAGTAACTGAACAGATATACCCGCTTTTCAGTGAATGACAAAATTGAAGGATGGGCAGGGAGGAGAGATCAAAAAGAGCACAAGCAAAATCTTAGGAATCATTGATATGTCCATTGTTCTGTTTGGGGTAACATCCCTATTGGCTATACATATGTCAAATATTAACAAAATGTGGGATTTATATATGTGAGGTCTGTATATAAATAATAATTGAATAATGTAAAAACAGAAGGCCAAGAAATTTGATAGATTTGAATGTATAAAACCATCAACCATATGTCAAAAACAGGCATAGATACTTTTAAAAACTTACTATAATGTTAAAACATATAATATGTATAATTATAAGAAGAAAGTATGGAAAGAATTAAAAATAATGTACTCTAATGACTAAACTACAGTGGCAAAATGTTTTAATAAACTAATCTTACAGATATTTTATAACAGTATATAATATTTCTAAAAATAAGTTACATTTTAACTTATACTTTTCATTTTTAGCAATTCTCACACATATTGAAAATGTTACTATAAAGATGTTTTGATAGAATGACTGATAACTGTGCAAACTGAAAGAATATTATAAATTGAATTGAGACATGGGTAATAAATTCCAACATTTTCATACATTCAACTTGATTAATAGTGTTAAATTGGAAAGATCAGAAATTTATGTGGTAAATTAAGATGTGTTTAAAAATACAAAAGCGTACTTTGTCCCTTCCAATTACAGTATAATGTTGCAAATTTTTATTAACTTGTGAATAATCTCTTTAATTTAATGGGTGTGTTTACAGAGGAAAAATCTGGAAGGATAAGGTCCTTAATGTTAGCAGTAGCCTCCTATAATACCATAAACTGTTTCTGCTTATCTGAATAAAAAAGCCCAATGATAATAAAATGTCCATATACTATACTAAAGGATTATATGTATAAAATAAAGGAATTAATCTCACAAATGCTTAATAGATGTGAGAGTTTTGAAAATACAAGCTATGTTAGTGAGTAACAGTGTTGTCCTCCTTACCTGGGTCTGATGCAGATGTATCATCCCACATCTCCAAGGGCACAGTCCCCACTGAGGCCTCTGTTCCTATATTTTTGGCAAATTATCATTTTTCTAAAAATTCATTAATGATTCTTCAATGTTTGTCACCAAGGAACATGTTTTTCACTTAATGGCAGATATATCAATATTTAAATATTCATGCTCCAAGCAGAAAGCACTTCACTTTGTCCTGGTTCTTTTGAATATCCTCTCTTCCACCTGTGAATAGAGTTCCTCACATTACGGCTTTTATAGTAATTTATTTTCTTTTCAATGATGGAGAGAGTAATATAATGTTGGGGGCTTATAATAGTTCTAAGGTTATTCTCCGGTAGTCTGTCAGATTTATTGAACACCACAATGTCAAGGAGTTGGATGCATTCCCAGATATGCCAGGAAAGATGAAGACACAAACATACTCATCATTTGTGGTCCTTAATGTTAGCAGTAGACTCATCAAAATATCATTTCAACATTAAGTTGTTAATGTTGCCATGTTTTAAAAACTAACAGAAGCTCTGATTTACTAACAGATGAGTAAGTATGATGAAATTTTTCTTGGATTGCAATTCCCTTTGCAGGATTTGGTAATATTTTGCTCCTGAGGAGAAAATGGCTTTCAGCAATAATTTTTATGTTTTATAATGTAACCAACATATATTTAATTATGATATATATATATTTTAAAATATCGCTAGTAGAAAATTGTCAGTATTTAGGAGGCTTTTATGTATGAGACAATAATAAATCCACACCTAAATTAATGTGAGAAATATCCATGGCTACTTGGGCAATATATTTAACCTCACTTTATGATTAATAAACTATTTATATAAGTACAGAAGTCTATAAGAATGGTCTCTATCCTCACCCTACAAAATGGATAGTATATTGTATGAAGTGACAACAGTTCATTAACGAAGTCTGTGTTCATTTGATCATTTTATTGCAAGTGAGAATACACAGATATTTGTAAATTATGCTTTACAGTTTTGTTAACTTTTATTGGGTAAGAAGTTGTAATATCATGGGGAAAGTGATATAGTTTTACGATGGAATTATGTTCCAACTTTGAAGTCCAAGTAAGGTTTCACAGTGATGTGTGCCTTAACAGATATTAGCAGAAGGATGGAAGACAGGTAGGTGAGCTGCTACATAAAAGCTCTTCTACATCTTGATATAAATAGTTGAGAACTACTGAATGAGAGACCAAATTCCCCAGGGGAGTTCTAACTTTCAGGAAAACTATGGCCTCAGTCAGTGCTTCTTCCCTATTTTGGTAACTCAGTGAATTACACAATACTCCCAGCCAAGTCAGTCCACACTAAACAAGAATCTGAACACAGTATGTTAAACAATAAAGTGAAATGGCTCATAAAACAAATAACTGGATAGAAGGGAGAAGATTTCTGTACTGTGATGTCAAAAAACTCCATGCCTTGCAATAATAATTGCATATTATTTGCAATATTATGCAAATATTGAATATTGAATAAGGGAAATGTTTGAATCCCTTCTGGTATAATTAATGGTTGACCTGAGAAACATCTGTGGAGCAACTGAAGCACAAAATCAAGATTCTTGACTTCTACAAAACACTGTTATATTAGGCAAAAATAGTATCATGAAGTAAAAGTAATTCATTTTATTGGAAAATCAAAGGAAATGGAAGGCAGACATCTCTTTCGTCATAAGTAAAATTTACATGAATATTTATGAAAGATATACATTTCTGAAAAAACATGGATATGTTAGGGGCAGCAGAAGAGGTTAGGGTCATTAAGGGGAATTAAAAACACTCATCTAACAATCAATAAACAAAAATATTGATTTTGATCAGACACTTCAAGTTCTACTTAGAGTTTGTATAGTGAGCCTAAGTTATCTGCTAGTTTTTAGCAGTATCTTTAATAATAGAAAGTGTTTAGAAAAGACATGAAATCAATGGTAAAATTTAGAATTTAACTTGTGATTTGGGAATAATTCTTAAGAGCCAAAGGGTTTTGTGCTACTCATAAAATTACAACTAACCTGTGAGGTATTTTAGTCACAAGTTAAAATCCTAAGCAGACAATGGAAGTAAAGCAATTTTTTAAAATGGAAACATGAATAAAATACTGAATATGTTAAATTATAGAACAGTTTGAATAATAAATAAGAAAATTTCTCCGGATATCACATGAAGAGTAAAGAGAAGTCAGCAGTCAGTGATGAGAAATGGCACAATAACATTCATTCTGCTGGGACTGACAGATGACCCTCAGCTGCAGGTTCTGCTTTTTATATTTCTACTTCTCAACTACATGCTGAGTGTAACCAGGAACCTGATTATCATCACAGTCACCTTTGTGGATTCGCATCTGAATACACCCATGTACTTTTTCTTACAAAATTTCTCCTTCTTAGTGAGCTCCTTCACATCTGATTGTATTCCTAGATTTTTATATAACATAGCTACGGGTGACAAGGTCATCACCTATAATTCTTTGTCATCCAGGTATTTCTTACTGACCTCATTGCAGTGTCAGAATTTTCTCTCTTTGCTGCCATGTCCTATGACCACTATTTGGCCATCTGAAAACCCCTACACTACGTGACCATCATGAGCAAAATTGTCTGCATTTCCCCTAGTGAAAATCGCATGCTCAGACACATGGCTCCTGGAAGAGACAGTGACAATCTGTGCTGTGCTGGCCCTGATTATGACTCTGACTTGTGTAGTTCTGTCATTTGCTTACATCCTCAGGACAATTTTAACATTCCCCTCAGTCCAGCAAAGGAAGAAGGCCTCTTCAACCTGTTCTTCTCACATGATTATGGTTTTCCATCACTCTGTCACGTGCATTTCCATCTATATGAATCCTATAGCAAAGGATGAAGTGACCACTAATAAAGTGGTTTTCTTGCTCATTTCTTCTATTTCACCTACATTGAACCCCTTTATTGTCTCCTGAGGAACAATCAAGTTAAGAAAGCCTTCAAGGACTCAATCAAAAGGATAGAAATGCTCTCTATTAAGTAATGAAAATAGTATGTGTAAGAACATTTCAAAAGAAAAGATTTATTTTTATCCTTCATGGTTCTGAGTGTTTTTACTCATGCTTATAAACTTGTTTCTATTTAGTATCAATACTAGTGTTCCATTAGTTTTCTCAACACTTGCATAAAATGATTTCTGCTGAACACTCCTCAAACCTATCCTGCATGCTCACTTTTCATACAAATAGTGGATAATGATTTACATCTCAGTTTTAAAACATTTCAATACTTTTCTTAAAAAACAGCTTTTGTACTGAAATTAGCTTCAGAATATTATAATTTTAAATATATTAAATTCATTATTTGATCAATTTAGGGCAATAGCCCTTTAACACTACTCATTTATGCATCACAATTATATCCATATACATGAAATAAGAGAATTTTTATGTAAAAACTCCATAAAGGATGAAATAAGGCTAATAGAAAAACACAAACAGCAATTTAGAAATAATAGCACTTTAAAATTTAGAAAATCGAGGATTAAGTAAACCTCGAAATGCTACTAGTAAAAACATATAGAAATGCTTCATAAAATTTAGTTAAGATTCTCTTGAATCTGTAGCTGAAAACATTATAAAGTTGTAAATAAGTAGTCAGAATGATGCAACTTAAGGAGAGCAATGAACTACAAAATGACTTGTCAGGAAAGCTTAGATAGAGGATGGGAGCAGGGGCCTGCACTATGAATTCCAAGGATTTATGAGCAAAATCTCAGAATCTACATGGTGGCAGCACATGGAATGATGCAAAAGAATAAAGTCAGAACTAACAAATTATTGCACACTCAGTGAAAGATTGAATCAGAAAAATATGCACATTTCCATAGAGTACAATGTTCAGAAAAAATTATCTGCCATGTAAGAGGTATGTTTGATGCCCTGTGTCTACTTTTAACACAAATTAAGCCTGTACTGTCCCAGTTCTGTCATAATAATCTGAATAGGTATAAATAATTTAGGAACCCACACCAATATAATTCCTTGGAAATTAAGTTATTCCCATTTAATTACCTAATTACAAGCCTGAAAGCAATGAGATACAGTTACTGTAGTATAAATTATTTGAATAACTGAAAAACTGTTTTCCAAAGCAATTCTGGGGGAGTGGGTATAGCTCAGTGGTTGAGTGCCTGCTTCACAAGTAGGAGATTCTGGATTCAATCTCTGGTACCTCCTTAAAAAAAATGTATTTCTGTTTTATCTAATATAATCATTTTTGCTAAATTGTCAAATATAACTATAAAATATTATCTCATTAAATGTGAAAAATTTAAAAGTAAAATTATTAGTAAATTCAAAGTTAACTTACTGGTAGAAAATAAAATCAATTATATAAGTTACAGAAATAAAAAACCAGGTGTTTGAGAAGTCAAATAACATTAAAAAAAACCATATCACAAAGAAGGTGAATGAGTAGAAAACAGATAAATATTCAATAATACATTGGAAGTTCTTGGAAATGCACTAAAATAAAAAGAAAATATTCCAAATAAATAATGGAAAGAGCAAGTGAAACTATTACATATTAGTGACTATGTATTTTAATTTTACTTGCACCCTCCTTTTCCTGAAGTAGAGATATATTGTACAGTGGATGATATTGAATATTGCTCGTAGCTAAGCAACATTTTAGTTAGTCAAAATAATGGTACCTGTGAAGGTTAAGCTAATGTGTCAACTCGGCCAGGTAATTGTGTCCAGGTGTTTGTTCCAGGAAGCACTGGGATAATTGTAATATAAGAACATTTATGGACTTCAATCACCAGAGAGTTTACTGTGTAGATGGCTGATTACATCTGCATCAATCAGGGAGATTACATCATCAATGGGTGGCACTTTTAGCCAATCAGTTGAATGACTTAAAAGGGGAAGTGATTTTAACATTCAGAGAGAATTTTCCAGCTTGTCATTGGACAGGCAACTTCTCCCAGAAACTCATCAACGACCTTTTGTTGGACTTTCATCGGAGCCACTGGTTTGCAGCCTTTCTGCAGAACCTGGACTTATGCATCCCCACGGTCGTGTGAGAGACTCTTTTAAAATCTCATATTATTGACAGATATTGCCTGTTGATTCTGTTTCCCGAGAGAACCCTGACTAATACAGTACCTTTTTAAATTGATGGTGTCTTAACACAAATGAATTGTGGCATAACTAATTTTTTCCACCATGATTCTTACATATCCTGAAAACTCAAGAAATTCTAATAGGAAAGTAGGAGAATTAAGAAGAAAATTTAGTATTCAAAATGAACAGATGGAAATTACTTAAAAATCAATAAACAATTTTTATAATATCATAATCACCAGAAAGCAATGACTAAATATTATTTCAGTGATAATAGTTACAAAAATGTACTTATCGAGATAATAAATTTAACATGAAATGTACAGGGTAAGTGTAAATAAAATGGGAAAAAAAGTATAAGGTGATATATATTTTGAGTGAAAGAAAGGCACTCAATATTCTTGAGAATTTTTAAATTCAGCATTTGTATATACAATATATTTATGTATTGTAAAAATATTCATTCATTTAGTAATAATTTATTTGTATATAGTCAACAAGCATGTAAAATATTAAGGGAAGGCTATATTAAGGTTTTCAAAGAGGGCTATAAGTGGCAGGATTAAAGCAATTCTATCAAAGATAAAATAATGAAGAATATTTTTTACAAATCAGACATTTTTAAGATGATCCCATTTTTATGTATAGGTTTATATATAAATATGAATATATATTCATATTTTTGTATATATACTGATATATAGTAGAAAATAAACATTTTTTTCAAGGATTTCAATTTACTACGTGAGAGGACCATCAAGTATCTATTGCAAGGTGAAGTAAAAAGTTGGCTTTCAAGATGTGACACTAATTATGACAATATTGCAGTGAAAATAAACAAAAACTACAAAAAGGAAAACCTCTATGAAGTGTAAATATTTGTATTAGCAGGGATGTGGATGTGATAACATACACACCAAGCTGTTACTATTAATTATATCACTGTAAGACTATTTAAAGAAAGATGATAGCCTTATATTGGTTTCACACATTGCAACCAGAATGAATTTTCAAAAATGTATGTTTTCAAAATCATGAAATATTTATTTTAGGAATTGTTGTAAAACCAACACACAAAGACATTACTTTAAAATTTTAATCAATAAGAAAATGTATGCACAATATATTCATCTTATGAGATACTCCTTTACATTTAAAAGGAATAAACAAGAATTTTAATTTTAGAAAACCTCATTACTTGCACATTTGGCAAGATTATATCTCATTTGTGTTATTCTACTTAACTCATGCTAAAATGTGCAAAACCAATAAATGAATGAACTTCTAACATTTAAAATAAAAAGTACTATGAAAATCACCATAAGTTAGTTCTCTAATTCACTCCAAGAGTGAGCAATGTTGCCTAAATTAACTTATCAATTCGTGCATACACACATATTTGATATATTTCATCCAAGAAGTTATTATCTTATTGGTGCTCCAATTGTCTTATATAAACAAAATAAGTCCTTTTGACAAAAAATTGGTAGTATTTCATTTCTCCATGACTGTTTAGTATGAAAAAACACTCCAAGCTTCTTATACACAACAGTGGTAGACCGATAAAAGCCATCTTGAATATGCCCAAGTACTTATCTTCAGAACTTGTTATAGGAAATCTTAAAGCACAAAACTTTACAAATGTGCTTAAATTAAGGATCTGGAGATTATTATCCTGGATTATCTAGGTGGGCCAACATAATCTCAAGGTCCTTATAAGAGAAAAATAGAGTAGGAAAGTAAGAGAGGGAGATACTATGACATAAGCTAAGGTTGGAAAAGCAGCCACTAGCCAAGGAATACTGGCAGCCTTTAGAACTTGGAAAAGGCAGTGAAACAGATTCTCCCTTTTGGGAAAAATCACAGATACATGGTCAGCAGCCATGTCCAGGCTCTCACCTAGACCCTTGCTCTTTTTCTATTGTGTGCAGATATGTCAGTCTCTTCATTCCACAGCCCTGCAGCTACTAGGTCTAATGGAAAGGACTGACAATTCTTTGAAAGGGAACAACCAGTTTTAGATGCTTATCAGGGAAAGAACTATCAGTGGCAGGATCACCTCCCACTAGGGTATATAAATAATCAGCACTCAAACTGTACAGCATCTCTCTTCTCCAACTCTAAGTTGGGTAAGCCATCCACTGACCCTGACACAAGAAGTTGGTATCCCAAGGTGACCAAACACAATGGGATCTGTTCAATTGCTCTTTTGAACATATTGTGCTGTGTACGTAATAAAATGGTAATTTAAGGAAAGTTTCTATTGTGCCCACGCCCGAACTCTCACAACATACTGTGTAGCAGTGCAGCAGTGGTTATAGTCAGGTCTGCCTTGGAGGGTGGTTGGGCATATTGCTGAATCCATGCATAACCTCCATTCCTGCCACCTTGACTTCTTGTCCATGAGCCCATTGAATATGGCATATGTGGTTGTAAAAAGAGGCTGACTGGTCTCCTCAGAATGGGACATCATATTCTCTTGATTATAAAAATCTTCACATTCTGAGGTCACACTTTGGTGAGCATTCACATGGGACACACAGATCTTTATTTTTTTGCCCATTTGGAAAGTTCAGTTCTATTCACATGCCTCTCTCTCAGGCCTCCTTGTGCCACCAATTTTCTAATCATGTTCCTTCCACCTCCCTAACTATCCAGTCAAACAGTTGGTGACAACCATGTATTACTAGTCAATCACAAGTCTGATCATTTCTCCTTGAAAGCAAAATGAACAACCAGGGGCACTCCTTGAATTTCTGCCACCTGGGATGATTTCCTTTCACCACTATATTTCAAGGACATCCAAGGAAAGGGCTGCAGAGATTTCAAGTAGTGTCTGTGCATTGTGAAAACAGGCTTTAAATCATGTCCAGTTTTCTCTTCCTTAGTCAACTAATCATAGAGAACTACACAAGAGGCCATTGATGTGGACTGGACGTGAGAAGATAATAGGCAGGGATAGGGGCCATTGGCAACCAGAGCTTCATGTAACTTACTAGGGACTTCAGTGCCTACTTAAACCCTTTCTTTTATATATCACTTCCAACTAATAATGGAGAGCTGCTGTGCATGCTAAGCTTTTTGGTGTGTTGAGTCAGACAACTCAATGTTCATGATGGAAAGCTCAGTTCTAGGGTATTTGGTGGCTAATATTAAAGTGGTAATTCTCAGTGTACTAAGACCCACTAGTAAGCCAAAGCTCTTTCACAAAAGGAGAGTAGATATCTACAGAGGATTCAGGACTTTCCTCCAAAAATACTATGGTCTGTGCTGGTATTCACTTATGGGGTTCTGCAAATTTTCCAACCAGCATATATGTCTAGCAATTAGTCTGAAAATATGCAAAAACAAAAGCTTTGTACAAGGGTTCTTCTTGAATAGTTTACATAATTGTGAAATTTGTCAAAGGAACTAAAAAGATTTGTTGGGGATAAAAAAATTGATAATCATAAAACTATATTTTAAAATGGCCAAATATTGGATTTATTTATAATAAATTTTATTTTAAACACTGATGTTACTTTAATTCCCAGACTGTGCTTAAATGGAATTAAAATGAGGTATAGCCATAATTATTGATAAAGAGAGATTCACACATCTCTACTATTAAAGTAGCATCTGATGATATTTATCTCTCAATATAAAAGTACATTTTTTAAATTTAATGTTCATGCATATTTAAATGTTACATGTGCCATACATGGGTATATTTGCAGGAAGAAAGTATGGAAGCATATGCTCAAAAATATTAGATTTTATTATTGCTTATAAAAATTATTTTCTTTTTTATTTGGCCATGTGTACTTCTGTATTTGTTCATTTGATGAATTCTCATATCAGCATATAATTTTTCAATTTATTAAAAATTGATAAAAGAGAGAAAGGAGAAGCATGATCTTTTAATTATATTACACATTAGAAATTATAAAAGTAAGTGGTGTAGGATTTTTAAAATTAAATTCTTATGGTTTTGTAATCTGTCTATTATATGCTTTGGTTTCTATTTCCCATCTTTCTAGGCCATGTCCCCACTGTTAATAGATTTGGGTTGATTTTTTTTCTCCCAAAGTTCATTACACAAATGATCCATCACTAAATTTTGAACCAGGGTCACCAAGGACATTTTTGTTTATTAACTTGGTTACAGATTTGACAAATAAAAGAAATACCACATTTGAAACTGTAAAACCCTCTCTCTGAAAAAGGAGAGGTCAGAAAACCAAGTATTTCCAACCTAGAAGGAGTTCCTTTTAAAGCACTTGATGTAATTGGAAGAAGATAGGAAATAAAACTCATCCAAGGCTGCTTTAACTATTCACAAAGATTCAAGCAAAGGACTAGAAATGTTTATGTAGATTTTCAAAATGACATTAATCTTCAAATTGATAAATGTATGGATTGTTCTAGTTAAATTAGTTGTTGAGGGAGGCTATGATTATCTGCCAGAAGTGTAAATTTGATGAATTGCTTTGTATGGGTTATATCTTCCTTTTTTAGACTAGGTGATATTTGTGTCTGGTAAATGGCCCTTTCCTGACTGTATAAAACTGAGATGTGAGTATTAATATGGCTAAAAGGAAATGTCAGTTTTAATTGTGCATTACTCTTATATAGTCTGTATTCCTTGGTATGATAATTTTATGCAATAATAAGTAGGAGCTCATCTGAAGGCTGTATAACTTGAGGGTAATTAAGAAGCATTATGACCCTACCAAAAAACATACAGTGGACACTTTGGTTCATGTCACATCATCTCATTAGAAATCAAAATTAAAAGATCTCCCTATTGTTATATAAAAAGATACCAGTCAATAATACCTTACATCAATTCATTACTTAGCACATGATTTTTAATGTCAGATTTCTCCTGTAGTTACATTATTAGTGACTGGAAAAATATGAAATGTTGTAACTAAATACTAAAAGTCGAGAGGACTGTATTAGTTATTTCAGAGATGCACAGGCGTCTGTATTTCAAGAAAAAGCAAATTGAGGGAAGAAGGTGCACTGCAAAAATTGTCATTTATGCATCTCCAGATGGTCTGTTTAATGTCAGGTGTGGGTCTACCTTACAAGAGAGCATCCCAGCTCTCACGCAAACCATGAGAAAGTCCATGTACTTTCTCTATAATAGTGATTGAATTCTTGAGATTTTATAAATGGACACAGGATCAGAACTGACCCTCCTCCATATCAGCATGAAGGAAATATGATAAAGCAATGGAGTGGTTGGGGATTGAATCATGAAACCCTACAAACATGTTAAAGTGTAATTCAGAGTTCCCATTGTCAATCCATTTGTGTAGGTGTTTTTTTTTATTTTTAAAAATAATAAACTTTATTTTTAGAGCAGTTTTAAGGTTACAGAAAAATTGGAATAAGAATACACAGAATGGCCATGTTTTCCCTGCCTTCCCCTACACATCCTGTTATTGACCTCTTGCATTAATGTGTTACATTTGTTACAATTGGTGAACCAATATCAGTATATTTAGTAACTGAAATCCATAGTTTATATTTGGATCCAGCTTTTGTTTATGGGTTTTGGCTAGCTTTTTAAAAAGCAGTTTTAATGATATATGTTCACATAACATGCAATCCAACCAAAGTGTGAAAGCTCTCACACAAACCACAAACAAGTCCACACCCTTTCTCTTTAACAGTGACTGAATTCCTGAGAAATAATAAATGGACACAGGATCAGAATTGACCCTTCCCACATCAGCAGGAAGGAAATATGTTAAAACAATAGAGTGGTTGGGGATTGAATCATGAACCCCACAAAACACGCTCAGGTCTTATTCAGAGTTCCCATTGTCAATCCATTTGTAAATAGAACTTTAAAGGTGTTGTTATTAGTGAAAGTGTGGACTCATTTGTGTATAGGATCTTCAAAGGTCCTTATGAGACCAAATTGAATCAGGGTAGGTCTGAATCACTGCAGTCTTTATAAGGCAGAAGAATTTCAGACGCAGTAAGTCCAAAGAAGCCAGAAGTCAGAAGAAGCTAAAGAATGAAGCATCAATATGTGACAGAGGCAGAGCTGGCAGCCAAGGAGGGAACCCCAAGGATTGCAGTATGGCAGCCTCAGAATGCTGCAGGCTCTGGGAGAAAGCATGGCCTGTTGAAACTTGATTTTGGATTCTAGCATCCAAAACCCTGAGACAATAAAATCCTATTGGCAATCCAACTCATATGTGGTATTTACCACAGCAGCCCTGGCAGAATAGGACAATAGTAAAACTTATCAGAAAATAAAATATTTGGAGAATCCAGGAAAAGTTTCTTTTTGGGAAGCAGTAATTCCATTTTTAAAATGATTGGATATTGATATAGTATTTAGTTTATGTTCACTGAGGAAAAAAATATATCAAGAAGACATTGCCACTAATTTAGAATTTCATAATCCTGAATTATGGTTTCTATATCTACTGAGTAATGCATAGGGGAGGTAAAAGCAGCAGCGATGAAAATAAAACTATTTCTCTTGGCAAATTGGCAAAGAAATGAAGTCAAATATCCCTTTTGGCAAGAATTTAAATAGTGGATATTATCAGAACCGGGCTTCTTTTTGATAAATCTTCTTTCACTTTAAATTTTTCTTCAAAAATAAAAGTAGTCACAATGTTCAACTTATAGACAAGCAAATTAAATAAATTTCTTATTCCAAAAGTGTTTAGATACATCCTAAAAAACAAATAATATATCTCTATTGGGAAAATTTTTTTCTATTTTTGATGGTAAATATTTCTTACGTATCATATATACATCTGAAACACTGTGAGTTATGGATGCTGTTCCATTAGCTAAGAAAGGAATAAGAATTGCATCCTATGAAATTCTTCCACCTCATATATCAATGGTTCATCAAGTCTGCAGAAGAATATATGTTTAAAATGTTCATAAAAGCAATGAACAAGTCTTTGCATCACAAGTAGAACGAGGGTTTCAGGAACATAGATAAGCAATAAAATAAAAACAATATCAAAGGAAAGATTATCCCAGAAAGATAATCCATTGAAAGTACTTAGTTTAATAATTGGAGAAAAATATTAGTTAGGTTTTTTTATAAAAGCATTTAGAGGTAAAGGATGCCAATAGTAATTTTTTTAGGGTGTATGGTTGACAATGTTCCTGAGATTCTGAAAAGCAACAATTTTTGGAGATTAAGCAATTAGAAGTTCAAGAAAATATTTATGAGAGTGTATATAATAAGTTAAACCAATTTACTAAAGAAGAATGTGAAAAGCAACCATAATAATACCAGCAAGAAAATAAACCCTCAATAATTAGAAATTAAAAAAGGTGATAGGAAATATTTGTGTGGTGTTGAGATAAGGGCTGGGAAACAGTGTGTGGTAAAAAAAGTTCACATCTGGGAGCAGATGGAAC
>JAQZBX010069929.1:0-15500 GCA_029593785.1 Cabassous unicinctus
ATTTATTTATTTATCTCCCCCTTGCTGCTTGTGTTTGCTGTGTCCATTCGCTGTGTGTTTCTTCTGTGTCTGCTTATCTCTCCCTTGCTGTGAGGTCCTGCTGCATCACCCCAATGTGCCATACGGGCTGGCCTGCCCTCACAAGGAGGCCCCGGGAAGCGAACCTGGGGCCTCCCATATGGTAAATGGGAGCTCTATCGATTGAGCCACACCCACTTCCCAGATTATATATTTATAAAATTATTTTAAATTGATTGGGATGGTAAGGAAGGTCTATCCTTCTAATTTTACAAATGAAGGATTATATTTCATAGTCAACTAAAGGAATAACAAGAGAAGTTGTCTATCCCTATTCTTTACCACATTATCATCTCAGACATAAGAAAAACAATTATTTACAAAAGTACCACACTAATGCAAAGTGTTAATAAGAAACTGCATGTTTGAAGGAGGAAATGAGAACTGTAATTTCTGCATGATTTTTCTGTGAACTCTTAATTAAAAACAACAACAACATGTATTTGACTTTCAGGAGTCATTTGGCATTTGAGAATAGATTGTTAGAAACTCATCCAATCCCATACCCACGTGGATAAATTGTCTTCTTTTTGATTCATGTAAACAAATTGTTCGATTCTTCCTAACCAATCATCCTAAAAATGTATGCTCATTTTAGTGCCAATATTGCCAGTCTTAGCAATTTAGACTAGCTTTTCTCTTCTTCATTTCCATTATTTTTACTCTCTTCTTCTTGTCACTATTATAGAGTTATATAATACCACCTCTATTAATGTTTTTCTGGTAAGAAATGTTAAACCTTAACAGATAAATAGCTCTCTACTGGTAGAATTTCAAGAATCATTGAAAAGCTAAGAAAGAACTCTTTGTAAACAAGATTTTAATCCATTCCTTCAAAGCACACTGTAATTTCTCAATTTCATGTATATAAAACATGAACCTCTTTGTATGTAAAGTATTTTATATTAATTATTTATAATTTCAATATCAAGATATTTGAAGTTTATTTTCAAAACTCTAAGTCCATCTCTCCCATTTTTCCTTTCAGTGAAGTTAAAATCATTCAAATTTGTGCACATACAGTTCTTAAGATAAAGTAGGATTTTTGGATATAAAAAAACATAAATAGATCCAGAGTATGATAGTTACCATCTCCTTTTGGTATCCTTTTGACTGAATAGTGAAGGAAGGATATCCATAGTGGTAAATTAAGTATCTAATTCAAATAACAATTGCATTTTAGAATTTTAAAATTATTCCCAGAAAATAAAAAAATTCTCTCTTGTAACTTATTCTAAAATTATATTCCTATGTGTTAGTGAAAAAAATTCTGTTACCTTTTTAAGTCAAATATTTCTTATCTTTAACTTTAACTTGATTCATGAGCTTGATCCCACAACTTCAGATTTCTCAGCTCTTTTTCCCTCACCAATAGTCTATGAGTCTGCCTGATCAAGCCCATTGAATATCTGTGAGAATCTTTATCATGTAATAAACCAAATCACATTTGAAAAAAACAATTTAAATGCCACTATGTTAAGGCTGTCTTTTCATGCCCAAAGTGCAAAATAAAGGGAATAATTGGAAATTACCAGGAAAATAAACATGTACATATTTTAACACAGGATATTTTTGGTGAAAAATATTATAATCACATAAATGCACTGACTCCAGTTTATAACAGAGATGGAGTCCAGTTTATAAAAGGAGGATATTAATTTACTTTTAATCTGATACACACTCCATAGGGTGAACCAAACTAAAAGTGTATCCTCTGCTCCTGAGTCACTGAAAATATTATTTTCCCTATTTTCAAGTATATCCATAAAAAGCCAAGAAAGTATTATCCTTATATTTCTATAAGAATCAATTAATATCATTACATTTACATGAATAGTTATATTATGCCTTATCAATACCCATATTTAAAAACAATGGGGTACTTGAAAAACATCTGGCCACTCTACTTCCTAAGGAGATGACTTTAATACCTCACTTTTTTGCTCTTCAGTTTAACCATAAGTAAATTGAGATAGTTAAATTAGATGATCTTTAAGGGACTTTTTCAGGCCTGACCCCATAAGTGATTTTGAGGTAAGTTCTAAGAATGCAGCAGCTTTTTTCCAAGCACTTCAGAATAAATTCACAATTACTGCCTCAGGTCATTGTCTCTCTCTTATTTCCTTAACATCCTGGATACTAAAGGCATCCAATCATGCAACCACTGCAAATATGAACATAACAGACCCACCAGGCTATCTCTGTTTAATTGGACACACCACACCTTGCCACCTTAAATTCCCTAAACACTGCTCCTTTTATGTAATCCACATACTCAGTAATCTCCAGTAAACACTGTAGTTTAATCGGTATGCATTTAATCTTCATTTATCCATAAGATTCCTTATGGCTCTCTGCTACAGTGGTGCCAGACATTCACCATTCACAATCAGGTCTTGCTTAATTGCTCAGAGTCTCTTCAACTCCTACCATTTCTAGATAGATTTCACTGATTACTGCAGCCCACCAAGCAATGAA
This sequence comes from Cabassous unicinctus, assembly GCA_029593785.1. Classification (NCBI taxonomy): domain Eukaryota; kingdom Metazoa; phylum Chordata; class Mammalia; order Cingulata; family Chlamyphoridae; genus Cabassous; species Cabassous unicinctus. The sequence goes on from JAQZBX010069929.1 coordinate 2,557, forward strand.
TACTCAAACCTCCTAGGTCTTTTTTTTTTTTATTGTGGGTAAAAATCAAAATTTTCACAATACATACCAATATTTGTAAAATGATATATAAATACATATGCATATATGTGCATTTGTTTACATGAATGTTATTTGTTATATACATATATATATATATTTTTTAAAGGTGCCTAGATAACCTAAATATTACTCAGAAATTACAGGGATTCCCATGTTCCCCACCACCCACACCTCCAACAACATCCCACACCACCATTCCTCATCCGTGTGGTACAACACCCGCAATGGATATACACATCCTGGGGCCTTGCCACCGAGCATAGACCACAGTTCACATCACAGACCACACTCTTTCCCACCCAGTTCTGCATGGTATATTCTGATGGAAAAAGGCCTACATCCGTCGCCACTTCACCACTCAGGACAACCCCCAAAGTGCCAAAAAAGCCCGAGTATTTCAACTGCCCTTCCTCTCCCTGCCCCAAAAATGTCCAGTGGCCACTGGCTCCACCTCACTGTTACAATTTCTTCCATTGCTTGAATCACAGTACGTCTACAACAGAACACCACCAAGTCCACTCTAGTCCACAGCTCCTCCCCCAATCCTGAGGGGACTTGGAAGGTGATGTCCACTCCACCTCCAAGTGAGAGAGGGCCTACATCCCATGGATATAGTGGATGGGATTATCTTGCCTTCAGCTGCAGGCCCTCTCCATTCCCTGGGATGTCTCTTGCCCATCATCGTCTCCTCGCCAGGTTACTTGGATGATTCCATTGAGCTGTAGGGTAGGAGTTGCAGCTCCACTGAGATTCCAGGCACAGCTGGCACATAGGTGGGCCAGAGGATACAGTCTCTGGAAGTACACCTAAAAACTCCTGCATCACATATAGGTTTGAGTAGAAGGGACAGATGGACCATGTGTAGGGACAACTCATCTGAGTCCAACTCCGTCACTCTCAGGAACACAGATGCCAATGAAGAGCCCACTAATTAGGCATCAATCTCTGAGGCTATCCCCACTTGTATAGGACCTGGTTGTCACCAGAGCCCTCAGGGATCCCTCAGTGTTGGGTGATAGCCACTTAAGTGTTCTATGAGATCCTACTGAGGTATGCATAAGTATTACCTCTGGGATGACCTCCCGACTCTCTTTGAAGTCTCTTAGCCACGTGAACTCATTTCTCTTTACCTTTTCCCCCTTTTATTCAAGGTCTTTTTCCGATCATGTTGCCATTTGGCACTTGTTATTAATCCCTCGTTGCCAGGGAGGCTCATCCCCGGGAGTCATGTCCCACGTTGGGGGGAAGGTAATGCATTCAAATGCTGAGTTTGGCTTAGAGAGAGGCCGGCCACATTTGAGCAACAAGGAGGCTCTCAGGTGGTAACCCTTAGGCACCCCATAACAGTAGGCTAAGTTTCAATTAGAAGAGCAAATACTCATAAGGCTAGTCCTCAATAACAAGAACCCATCAGTGGGCCATCATCTTTTGCCAGACACTGCCTCTGCACTCAGGGGATGGTCGCTGCTCCCTTGGGGAATGTAGCAGAGCTCTTTAGGCTGGGAATTCAGATTCCCTCATTAATTGAGTAATTGTCTACCCACCATGACCATGCCCCATCCCTTGATCATTTGAACAATTTTATATATCTTTCATGTATATTCAGAATTGACTACTTGGCTTTATATTGTTTATTTATTTTTATGCACTTGTTAAATATTTTAGCTTATGTTTCTCAGGGTATTTTAACTGGGTGAATGTTAGGGCCAGTGCTGCATATTCTCTCTGAACTGGAAATAATGGAAACAAAATAAAACAAAACCTTATGCTCTTCATACTTGTTATGAATCTTAGGTCTCTGAGTTTCAAGATTTTCTTGTACCATTCTCTGGAATACAAATCACTCATTTTCTGCTTTATTTATTTCCTCTCAAATTTTCAAAAATCATGAAAAAGAGATTATTGTTGTCCTCCTTTGAATTCACTTTGTGCAAATGACACAGTAAGTATAAATTACCATATATGGATCTAAAAAAATATAAAGCCACAAGAGATGCTCTATACTATCAAGTAGAAGAAGCAATAGTTTCAACAATTGACTGCATTCTTATTACTAAATTATGGCAGAATTTTCCAATATACATTAGTCAAGACACACAAAAAATCATTGTAACTATTTTAATAATAAATACCAAAATTATATTTCTTTTTGATCATGGACAGTGATTAGTTGAAGGCTGCTTAAATAAAACTTAATAGGTTTCCAATGTCCAGCTCTCCAGGTGCTCTATTTAAATCTAAGATCTATCTAATAAGCCACTGCTTCCAAAGAATCCAAATCAACTGAAAAATTCAGTGAATATGTATTACTAAATCTCAATATGTAAACAGTTCAGCAGAATCCTTTTAGGTGGCACTTACCTACTGTCTAGGGAAAGGTTTCAGTTTTTACTATAGAAAATTCAAGGGCCTTTTCCCATTGTATTTCAATTTTCAAGAAAAGAAGAAATGTATCTTCACCATTCATGTTGGCATATATTCTTTATCAATCCTTACATTGTATATTTATCACAGGTTCTTGGGGAAATGAATACAAAGATAACACAGGATTCGTGTTTGATTTCCAAACAGGTTTAGCTAAGAGATATTTAACTTGGTGGAAATTTTATTCCAGTACCTCTGTGAGTTTGTAAATTCCCATTAGGACAACTTGACTAAAGTGAAGCTGAACTTTATTTTTAAAACTTTTTTCAAAGGCCTAATAATAATAATATCAATCAAATCATCTTTTTTCCCATGTGTATCTGGAAACTAAGATAAGACCAGTTTCCAATTTGCTGGAGGAACAATTGTGTGAAACTCTTGTTGGCCTGGAAAGAAAGGATATAATACCTACACCAGAGGAGGGAAAAACCATAGAAAGAATAATCAACTCTGAGTTGTAGGTAAATGGCAAATACTAGTGTTGCCTCAGTTTATCATTTGGGAAAAATGCTGGCTACTCCAGCATGCGTCCTTCAGTCTAATAAAAACTTTAAAGAGTGAACACAGTATTTTCCCTCAGACTGCAGCCAGAATGCATTTTCTAACACACAATATGTGTTTTATTATTTCATAAAACCCTCAATGATTCCACAGTCTTTCTTGATAAACTCCTTAGCATGGCATACATACACTGGCCTTTGAGATTTGGCTCCTGTTTTAGTTTGCTAAGAGTTTCTGAGAGCAATATACTAGAAATGGTTTGGCATTTACAATAGAAATTTATTAGGTTAAAAGCATACTGTTCTGAGGCTGTGAAAGTGTCCAAATCAAGTCATCATCAGAAATGCTGTGTCACCGAAGTTCAGCTACAGCCAATCCTGGACTCCTTCCATGTGGCAAGGCATATGGAAGCAGCTGCTTCTCTTCTGGTTCTTGTTGCTTCAGCTTCTGGCTGCTCCATCTGTGCCTCCTTTCTCCTGGGTTCCTCTCTGACCTCCTGCATTCCTTCTCTCCATTTCTGTGGCATATTTTTCTGTGTTTCTGCTTCTTTTAGTCCTCAGTTTCTAATGGACCTAGCAAAAGGACTAAGATCCACCCTGTGTCACACTTCCCTGAAGTAATTCAATCAAATGATCCCACTCCTACAGGAACAGATTAACTTTTAGACCATGATCTTCTCTGGGATCCACAAAAATCTTCAAATGGTCAGAGTTTCCATTTAGGTCTCTATATTTATTTTCACTGCATCCTTTTTCCCCCTACAGCATGTTCTAACCCTGTTGACTCAGCTTACTAACAACACCATGGCCCTTTAACTATAACATTGAACTTGATTCTCCTTTTGACTTCTTCAGGCTTGCTTCTTCACTTTACCAATTTCTTCTTGCCCTTAGGACTATACATTCATTTCATTGGCTCCAGGATAGGAGAATATTCCTAGTTCCTTCCTCATTCTAGCCCACCTTCTGTGTCTTATCAGTCCTAAGTGATCTCATTAGCTCCTTATTTATTTATTATTTATTTATTTTTTATTGTGGATAAAAATCAAGTTTTTCACAATACAAACCAATATTTGTAATATGATATATAAATATATATGCATATATGTGCAGTTGCTTACATAAATGTTAATTTTTATATATATTTTAAAAGATACTTAGAATACATAAATGTTACACAAAAATTGCAAGGATTCCCATGTTCCCACTTCCCATACCTCCCATAACATCCCACATAAACATCATTCATTAGTGTGGCACATCACCTGCAATGGATATACATATCCTGTGGCTTTGCCACTAAGCTTAGACCACAGTTCACATCATAGACCACACTCTCTCCCACACAGTTCTACATGGTATATGCTGATGTAAAATGGCCCATATTCGTCACCGCAACGTCACTCAGGAAACCCCCACATCCTGAAAAAGCCCCTGTATTACAACTGCCCTTCACCTCCTTGCCCCAAAAGCATCTAGTGGCCACTGGCTCCACCTCACTGTTATAATTTCTTCCATTGCTTAAATCACAATATGTCTACAACAGAATACCAGTAAGTCCACTCTAGTTCATAGCTCTTCCCCCAATCCTGAGGGGACTGGAATGGTGATGTCCACTCCACTCCAAGTGAAAGTGGGCTTATATCCCATGGATTTGGTGTTTGTGATTATCCTGCCTGCAGCTGTAGGCTCTCTCCATTCCCTGGGATGGCCGTTGTCCATCATAGTCTCCTCACCAGGTGACTTGGGTGAGTCCATTGAGCTGTAGAGTAGGAGTTGCAGCTCCACCGAGATTCCAGGCACAGCTGGCACCTAGGCAGGCCAGAGGCTCCAGTCTCTGGAAGTACACCGACAAACTCCAGCATCACATATAGGTTTGAATAGAAGGGACTGATGGACCATGTGCAGGGAGGACTTATTTGAGTCCAACTCTGTCACTCTCAGGAGCACAGATTCCAAAGTAGAGCCCACTGATAAGGCATCAATCTCTGGGGCTATCCCCCCTTATATAAGACCTGGGTGTCTCCAGAGTCCTCAGGAACCCCTCTGTGTGGGGTGATATCCACTTTGGTGTTCTATGAGATCCTACTGAGGTGTGCATAAGCGTTACCTCTGGGATGACCTCCTGACTCTCTTTGAAGTCTCTTAGCTACCTGAACTCATTTGTCTTTACCTTTTCCCCCTTTTATTCAAGGTCTTTTCCTAGTCATTAGCTCTTTATGCATCATTATTGTTGAACGTGTTACACTGTGTTGAAATCACATACATGTTTTTTTCTTCCACTAAATGATAAGATTTAGAGGGAATGGATATTGTGTAATTCACTATGCCCCTCCTACAACTATTGCAATGCCTAGAACATAGTCATCACTCAATTTGTATTTGCTGAAAGCATGTAATTCTCCTTTCAACCTGCTACAGTGATATTTAAATTTAAAATATGTTAAATGAAACAACTGTGGACTCACATCAGGGTGAGGGTTTATTTGTTTTGTTGTTGTTTGATCAACTCTGTATATTCTTTTTAAAAGTGATTATTGTGGAAGTGACTAAGCACACACATATTAGTCAAAGTTCAATATTAATAAATGGGAAAGGCAAAAATTAAAAATTAAAAAGTGAGTTGCTCCAGGAATATAGAAATTTACCATCTTTGAACATTTGTGTCCTTATCTTTGAAAGAAAGGGGGAGGAAAGGAATGATCATCAAAGTACATTACAGCAATGAACTTGCCTTCAATTTGTGTCTGTTCCTCTTTATTCAATAGGGTCTTCATTTAATTTATGGTATCACCCTGCCACCTAATGGCAATTCTATTTCTACCACCTGTAAGAGAAATATTTATGCTCTGAACTATTATTTTGGATGGGGATTTTATATGCCTAAACTATAGTTTTAAATATTTATCAATTGACATGAAATTTAGCTGAGAAAAATAAATCAAATAATTTTGAGTCAATTTGACAATATTGAGGGAAGATAAAGTCAACATTTCTTTATCACTGTTTCAAACTATCATAAACTTAAAAATATGTCTTGCATGTGGTCAGAAAGAATACTGGACTAGGGTTTTAAAAATCTGGGCTTCATCTGTCTAATTCTGATATCATCAAAACATTTTAATTTGGTTTACTCATTTGTAATATTTTTTAATACCATTGGAAAATATGACAAAATGCAGGAAGTTCCTGAGTAAATTGAGCATTGGATTAGGTGTTCTGTAAGTCATCACATTAACGACTCATAATTGAAACTATCTAAATAAGCATGTTGGGATTGGGAAGGGTTATATGGTTAACAAGCTGAGCACAGTTGAAATTAACAGAAGGTCACTTTTCCCATGATATCACTTCCTCTCAGCCACTTTTCACTTTTTTCCAAAGGAAGCTCTATCGGGATTCTAGGAAAAAAAAAAAAAAACAAAACTCATTGACAAATAAAGGCTTGATGAATTTGTACCAAATCAGTAACTATTCAGTTCTGTAATAAGATTTCATTCTCTGTGATTTTTGAACTATGTTGATTTGCAATATATTGACTAACAACAGTAAGTGCCCCCAGCATAAGAAGAAGAAAAAAAAATAGCCAAAGCTCTTGTAAATTTGCAATAGCAAACGAACCCTCTCATTTTCTGGGCCAGTTGGTTCCCATTATACCCAGGAAAATGGAGGACATTAGTCAATAAACCAAATTCAAGCCCTTGCAGAGAGACATTAGCAATCTGTTTTTCCTTTGGAGAGCCAGGTTGATAATTTGCTATATTTTAATACCCCACACAACGTGGCAGGTTCTTCTGTGCATCCCAAGGAAAAAAATGGAGAGAACTGTGTCTTCTAAAGTAGGCATAAGTGGAATTTTAGCCATTTCTAGTTGATTTTCTTCTTTTGCCCTTTGTGATTTAAGACAATTTTGCAGTCCTAAGTAGGAGTTTAACTTACAGGTCCATTCAACTGTAACAGCTATTAGTACTCCAGAGAAACTGTAATTGATAACAGCTGTAAACAGCAGCACATGCACCACACATACCATGTGTGTTTTTTATTTAATTGAAAGTTGAGTCTTAATAACTGATTTCTGCCTAACGTAAAGAGTGTCAGGAATCTGCATTTATTTCATTTGTAAATTTTTAAATATTTTTATTTAACACATTCAGAAATGCTTGGAGAATTAAATGCTATCAAGGGTTTGTAGTTGAAATGTAATTAGCACACAGTTTTCCAAAATGTAAAGTAAAATATAAATGCAAATAATGTGTGATTTATATATCAATCAAATATGCATATATAATTTTTATGTAAATATATTATATCTTTATATCTTTCTATATTTCAATCTTTAATTACCTCTCTTTCTTTATCATCTATCTATCACTTTCTATCTACCCATCCTCTCTCTCTCTCTTCTTTTTCATCATCATCATCATCTGTCTTGGTCTAAAGCTGTGCATCCCTTTACCTTTCTTCAATCAGTGGGATAAAGAAGAGTTTTCTGCACTGGAACTTAGGTACCATTATTCTGGATATCCTTTCTACATGGTAAGAGAGAGTCTCAGAGGCCCACATCCCCTTTCTCCTTAATGCTTTCAATCTCTCAATGATATCCAAGAAGACAAATCTCATTATGTATTTTTAAAATTGAGATAATTAATGTACAATTTATGCAGATCTTAAATGTTTACTTTGATGAGTTGTGACAATTATATAAACCTATGTAATGGATTTATCCTCTTACCAGCTGTGTTCCACTTGAAAAAATTTAGCCATTCCTGTCAAGCCAATATTGTATCTCATTAGGATCTTAATTTAAATTTCACTGCTGGCAAATGATTATGAACATTTTTTCATGTGATTATTGACCATTCATATATCTTCCATCTGCTAAAATCTTTTGGGATTTTTCACTGGATTATTTGTCTCAGTCTTGAATTGTTAGTCTTATTTTGATATTCTAGATAAAAGTATTTGTTTAGATATGTGCCTTGAGAATATTTTCCACAGTCTATTGCTTGCCCTTTTACATCAACTCTGAATTATATTGTACACACAATAAACTGAACCAATTTAAAATGTATATTTTGATGAGCTTTGACAGATTTATAAATACATATATTCACCTCCACAGTCAAGATACAGAACATTTTTGTTTTTCCCAAAAGTTTCTTCAGACCCCTTTTCAGTACATCCCTCTCTCTACTCCTAGCCTTAGGGAAATACAGATCTGCTTTCTATCCCTATGCAAAAAGTGGAACCAAAATTTTAATATAAAGAATTAATGCACTAGGTAATGGAGTAAAAAGGGATTGGTTATTATATTAGCCAGGGTTCTCTTGGGAAACAGAATCAACAGGAGATATCTGTCAATAATATAGATTTTATAAGAGTCTCATGTGACCATGGGGATGCACAAGTCAAAGTTCCACAGGCAGGCTGCAAACCAGGGGCTTTGAAGAAAGTCCAATGAAAGGTCCTTAATGAGTTCCTGGGACAAGTTGGCTGTCCAAAGACAAGCTAGGAAATTCTCTCTGAATGCTGAAATCACTTCCCTTTTTAACACATTCAACTGATTGGATAAAAGCTTCACCCATTGCTGATGCAAACTCCCAGATTGATGCAGATGTAATCAGCCACCCACACAGTAAACTCACTGTTGACCAAAGTCCATAAATGCTCTTGTATTACGATTAGCCCAGTGCTTGCTTGATCAAACACCTGAGCACAATTACCTGGCTGAGTTGACACATTAGCCTAACCATCACAGTCCACCCCTTGTCAGCTCAGAAAACATACACATTACCTTAAACCATAATGAGTCTCTAAGTAAAAATGATAACGGACAAGAAAACATATATATTTCCACCTAACAATGTTCAACTCGCCTGCATACAACCAGAAATGCATTTATTCCCTACAGAATAGGGTGCAAGTCCTTGGGTAATATACACTCTTAAATTTGATATCATTAATATTGTGAAATGAAATGTATAAAATTATTCATATGAGAAGAGAAAAGGTTGGGAAAGAAAAACAAAGAAATTCATTTTGTGTACAAATACAATCATACTCATAATGAAACCAGGAAGAAAGGTTCATGACTATTACAGTCCTCATTTCTGTAACTGGTCACATGGTCAAAGTTCATATTTATCACTACCTTCTTCCACTACCCATTCCATATTCCCATTACCTTCAGCAAGCACTTCAGCTGGCCGTGGTTCTTTGCTTGGCGGGGTAACACAAACTTTCATTCCTGAAGATTCTGGGCCATTGTTAGTCCTGCTTGGATTGGTTTGTTGCAATTTTCCATTGATTTTAATCCTAGGCATGGCAGTCCTAGGAGATGCCCTGGAGGATCTCCTGTATTTCAGGCAAACTCTTCTTTACCCCATTATGTAAATGTAATCCTATTTCCCCTTGATAGTCAGTGCCAATCACCCCAGCCAGTACAGTAATTCCCTTCTTTGTCTGTTGATTCACAGGTAAGAGGAGCCCAAAGTGGCCAGGTGGCAGTCTTAACTTCCAGTTCAAGGTATTCATTGCTGTATTCCCTGGTGGCAGCACTCCTTCTTATGGGACTAAATCCTGTAGACCAGCAGAGCATAAGGTTGCAGGGACAGGAAGCAAAAAATTTCCCAGTCGGTCACTAGGGGTAATAGTGAGTGGTGCCACTTCCATTTCCACCCCTTGACTCCTGGACCCATGAATCCTGGTTGTGGGAGAAACAGCACCATAGAGAGGTTGCTGATGTAGAGCATACACAGCTTCCTGGAGAACATTGCCCCAGCCCTGCAAGGTATTGCCACCTAGTTGGCACCATAATTGAGTCCTCAAAAGGCCATTCCACCAATCTATTAATCCAGCTGCTTCAGGGTGATGGGGAATATGGTAAGACCAGTGAATTCCCTGGGAATGTGCCCATTCCCACACATCATTTGCTGTGAAATGGGTTCCTTGATCAGAAGCAATGCTGTGTGGAATGCCATGGCAGTAGATAAGACATTCGGTAAGCCCATGGATGTTAGTTTTGGAAGAATCATTGTGTGCAGGAAATGCAAACCCATATCTAGAGCATGTGTCTATTCCAGTTAAAACAAATTGCTGCCCCTTATATGGTGGAAGTGGCCCAATGTACTCAACCTGCCACCAGGTAGCTGGCTGGTCACCTCGAGGAGTAGTGCCATACCAGGGGCTGAGTGAGGGTCTCTGCTGCTGGCAGATTGGGCATTCAGCAGTGGCTGTAGCCAAGTCAGCCTTGGTGAGGGGAAGTCCATGTTGCTGTGCCCATGCATAACCTCTATGCCTACCTCCATGTTCACTTTGTTCAGAGCCCATTGGACAATGGCAGGAGTGGCTGGGGAAGGAGGCTGAGCATTAGCCACAGAGCAGGTCATCTTATCCACTTGATTATCAAATTCTTCCTCTGCTGAAGTCACCATCTGGTAAGCATTCACATGGGACACAAATATGTTCATGTTTTTTGCCCACTCAGAAAGGTCTATCCATATACCTCTTCCCCAGACCTCCTTGTCACCAATTTTCCAATCATGTTTCTTGCAAGTCCCTGACCATCCAGCCAGACCATTTGCAACAGCCCATGAATCAGTGTACAAATACACCTCTGGCCATATCTTCTTCCAAGCAAAATGAACAACTAGGTGTACTGCTTGAAGTTCTGCCCACTGGGAGGATTTGCCCTCACTTCTGTCCTTCAAGGATGTCCCAGAAAAGGGCTGCAGTGCTGCAGCTCTCCACTTTTGGGTGGTACCTGCATAATGTGCAGAACCATCTGTAAACCAGGCCCGAGTTTTCTCATCCTCAGTCAACTGATTGTAAGGGACTACCCAAGAGGCCAAAGCTGTGGGCTGGGAAAGAGAAGGTAACATGTCAGGGGTTGGAAGGCAGATCCCTCAGGGCAGACTGGAGTTTGGGCAGTGCATGCTGGAGTTTGGCTGGTATCTGCCTCAGGGCTGGGAGGAGGTCCAGACTCCCTTGGGCAGGCCAGAGGCTGGGCAGTGTGGGCTTCAGTTTGGCTGGTACCTGCCTCAGTGCTGAAAGGAGGTCTGGACTCTCTGGGGCAGGTTGGAGGCTGGATCATACAAGGTTGACAAGGTGTGGTCTCAACAGGGCAGACCATTGTAGGTTTTTATGGTAAAGTCTCAGCAGAATTTAGGGTTCCAATGTCCCCACCAATATTATCATCATCCCATATGTCTCCATCCCAGTCCTCAGGCTTCTACTCCTTTCCAATCAATGCCTTCACTTTAACTGCAAAACTCCTGTGGAGTTGAGATTTTAGTTTCCTCTGTAATTCTGCTACTCATAGAATGAGAGTCTGGGTTTGATTCTCAGATATTTCAAGTCTGTGGCTACAGGAGACAAGATTTTTTTTCAAGGCACACATAGCAACTTTCACATCATTCATGCAGCATTTAAGTTTCAAATATGAAGACTTTAGCTCATCTCTTTCTTGTGTAACTGTATCCAGAGTATCTAGGAGGAGACAGCCAACATTATTTTGAATCCATGAAATTCTGTTAAGGCGTTTAAAACACTCTCACCCAGATCCTTGCTTCCTGTAAGTGTGGAAGTAGGGGGATCCAGTGATGCTATTTTGCGTGTCTCTATTACAACCTCATGCCATGGACTGTTAGCAACCTCTTCATTATTGGAAAGGGAGTCATTAGTATCCTTGAGTCCAATTGGAGTAGAGAGCCAATTGCAAAACTCCCAGAACCACCTCAGACATCCCATGTTTAAGACTCTGTTCCTCAAGAACCACCCCACTCTCCGTACCAATCTTTATTAGTCAGGGTTCTCTCAAGAAACAGAATCAACAGGAGATATCTGTCAATAATATGAGATTTTATAAGAGTCTTTCACATGACCATGGGGATGCACAAGTTTGGGTTCCACAGGCAGGCTGCAAACCAGGGGATCTGATGAAAGTCCAATGAAAGGTCCTGATGAGTTTCTGGGAGAAGTTGGCTGTCCAAAGACAAACTGAGAAATTCTCTCTGAATGTTGAAATCACTTCCCCTTTTAATGCATACAACTGATTGGATAAAAGCATGACCCATTGCTGATGCAATCTCCCAGATTGATGCAGATGTAATCAGCCATCCATGCAGTAAACTCACTGGTGACTGAAGTCCATAAATGCTCTTGTACTACAATTAGCCCAGTGCTTGCTTGACCAAACACCTGGACACAATTACCTGGCTGAGTTGACACATCAGCCTAACCATCACAGTTATTAAGACATAAAGAGGACTCTAACCAATATAGGAATAGAAGATACAAGGAGCAGCCTCTATTCATGAGGTTGAGATAGTGTCCTGAAAAAGAGGCCCTCCTCCCAGGGGTGAAAGCCAGTTCTTGACTGAGAGGCATAGCTGTGATGCAGTGAAAGGCAGAGAAGCCTCTGTAGTGCTGTGCTAGAGAAACCTGCTGAGAATCTGCTCTTTAGGGTGATGGGAAAAGCTTTTCATGGGGAGGTGTTTCTTTAAATACAGTCTGCTTCAAAATTGATCATGGGGAAATGTCAAGGGAAGCTGCTGCCCGATTTAACCTCTAAGAGCTGTTTTAATTTCCTTACTGCTGAAACAAATACCATGCATTAGGTTGGCTAAAACACTGGGAATTTATTGTTCACAGTTTTGAAGCTAGGAGAAATCCAAAATCAAGGAGTCATCAAGCAATGCTTTATGTGGCATTCTCATGCTGGCTGCCACCGATCCTTGTCCCTTGGCTTTTGTGTCATATGTTAGTGCACATGGCAGCCTCTCCTGGATTCTCCTTTCTCTTCTGGGTTCCATTGACTTCTGGCTTCTGGCTGTTCCCTGTGCTTTCTCTGCTGTGACCTTCTTTATAAGGCCTCCAGTGATAGGATTAAGTCCCATCCTAACTGAGGTGGGCCATATCTTAAATGAAGAAACCTCATCAAAAGGTCCTATTTACAATGCC
>JAQZBX010069930.1:0-15508 GCA_029593785.1 Cabassous unicinctus
CCATCGATGCACATGCTTTCTGTGCGTTACTTTATTTATTTATTTATTTATTTTTAAAGATTTATTTATTTATTTATCCCCCCCTTGCTGCTTGTGCTTGCTGTGTCCATTCGCTGTGTGTCTTCTCTGTGTCTGCTTATCTCCCCCTTGCTGTGAGGTCCTGCTGCATCAGCCCACGGCGCCGCGCGGGCCGGCCTGCCCTCACAAGGAGGCCCCGGGAAGCGAACCCGGGGCCTCCCATATGGTAAACGGGAGCTCTATCCATTGAGCCACACCCGCTTCCTTGTGTGTTACTTTAAACCTCACAACCACGCTACGAGGTAGAGTGTTATTATCTCATTTTGCAGTTAAGCACACTAAGACTCAGAGAGGTGAGTGGCAAATGCAAGTGGCAGAGCCTGGATCCAACTTCCTGTTCAACGTTCTAGGGGCCATTGGAGCTCTTGGGGGCAAAGGAAGGATGATTTCCGTCAGCTGACTGCTGTCTTCTCTCCCTGTCCCTCTTTCTCCTTCTCCTCTCTTTTCCTCTACCTTTTTTTCTCTTTCTGCTTCCCGGGTTCCTCAGAGCCCATGAGGGCCCCCAAGGGCCTGGCCTTCTCTGAGATCCAGGCCCGCCAGCTGACACTGCAGTGGGAACCGCTGGGCTACAATGTGACGCGCTGCCACACCTACAGTGTGTCCTTGTGCTATCACTACACCCTGGGCAGCAGCCACAACCAGACCTTCCGGGAGTGCGTGACGATGGAGCGAGGCGTCAGCCGCTACACCATCAAGAACCTGCTGCCCTACCGGAATGTCCACGTGCGCCTCGTCCTCACCAACCCTGAGGGGCGCAAGGAGGGCAGAGAGGTCACCTTCCAGACGGATGAGGACGGTAAGAGTCCCAAGACCCTAACTGGGCCCCCACAGACACCCCCACACCTGGGACTGAAATTTATATAGGATTTTTTTTTTGCTTAGAAGTAAACCAAGTGTATAATTACAAAATAATGATAGCTGTTATTTGTTCTTCGGAAGACTTTCTTAAAGTCTGTGGACCTCTGCAGCCCTCTACCCCTCCTCATGCCAGCCCCCCACCCCCCGGCCGCTTATGCTGTTGTGGTGGCTTCATCCCACTCTTTGCCAGGCTTTTCTTGGGCTGCGTGACCTTCTTTGTCTTCCTTTTCCTTTGCTCCCCACCACCCACCTCCAATAAGTGCTCATTATTTAGTATTTTTATTCAGATTGAAGTACTGGGATAATACTTACAGGAAAGTGCACTTACTTTAAGTGGGCAGCTCAATAAATTCTCACAAAATGAACACATCAGGATAACCCACACCCAGATCGAGAAGTAACAATGGGAGCACCCTAAAAGCTTCCCTTTGCAATCCCTCCCAACTACCACCTCCCAAGGGTAACCCTTATCCTGATTTATAACACTGTGGATTAATTTTTGCTTGGTTGAACTTTTTTTCCTTCTATTTTTTATTTTTGGTTGAACTTTATATAAATGGAATCATACAGTATGTATTCTTTTGCGTCTGGCGTCTATCTCCTAACTCTATGCTTGAGAGATTCAGCCATGTTGTGTGCAGCTTTAGGGAATTCGTCCTTATTGCTGTTCTAGTATTCCATTATGTGAAGATACGATTTTTTATTTAGCTTTTTTGCTGGTGTTGAACATTTGGGTTGTTTCTGGTTGTCAGCTATGTTGAATAATGTGCAATAAAAATCCTTGTAGACTTTTTGGGGGTAGATACACATGTTTCTGATGGTCCTATGCCTAGGAGTAGAACTGCTAGGCTGTAGGGTATTTGTTCATCTTCAGTTGACATAACTAAACATTTCAAGTGGTTGAACCAATTTACACTTCCACTAGCAGTGTGTGAAAATTCCAGTTGCTCTGTATTCTCATCAGTCCTTGGAATGATCTCTTTTTCATTTTACCATTTTGGCTGGTGAATGGTGCTGCTGCCTTAACTGTTCATTTTAGCATAGAGCAGTTGGCTTTCATTGAGTATTGTCTTGATTTCTGCTTTCCCCTGCCTCAGGATTTTAAGTTCCCTCCAATGGTTTATAAAGGTGTTTTCCCAAACAAAGACCATTCTCTTCCTAGAGGAAATTCCTCTGTTAAGATGATACGTTAAAATGATGGCAACAACAAAGGCCACACCTGAAAGGGTTCGTGCCAAAGTGCTAACAGTATTTACCTCTGGGTGGAGGAATTGTAGGGACCATTCACTTTCTTTATGCTCATTGAGGTTTTCTACATTGAATATATTGTTTATGTAATGAAAATTTTTTAGACAAGAAAACATCTCCACTCATAATCCTGCCACCGTAATACAATAGTTATTTTCATTTCTCTGACAATTGTCTGTATTTTCAGAAAACTACCCAATTAGAGTGAAATAGGAGCATTCCAACAGTCTTCTCTGCTGAATGCAACCTGCTCAGTAATGAAAATGTCACCGACACCAACCTTCTTTTGAGTAGGCAGTAATAGACTGAACCATGTGAAACGGATGATACTTGCCCTGGGGCTTCATGTCCATCCTCTCATTTAATTCTGGTTGCAGGGGGGAGGGAGATCATTAACCCCATTTCACAGATAAGGAAACCGAAGCTCAGAGAGGTTGATTGAATAGTCCAAGTGTACCAGCTAGGAAATGCTGAGGCTGGAATTTGAACCCAGGCATTTGGCTCCAAAACCTGCTTCTTCCTGCCCATTCCCTTGCAGTGCCTGGTGGGATTGCAGCTGAGTCCCTGACGTTCACTCCACTGGAGGACATGATTTTCCTCAAGTGGGAGGAGCCCCAGGAACCCAATGGCCTCATCACTCAGTATGAGGTGGGTTTGGGCCCCTATTACAACGGGGACTCTTGGCAGAAGGTGGGAGCAAGACTCCCGTTCCCTCTGCTGCACGCAGCTTGTGTGTGGGGAAACAGAGGTGATCGTTAAAGTTCCTCTGACTATGGCTTGGCTCTCTGCCCTGTGGGTCATGGGGAAGGGGGCCTCGAAGGGAGGAAGGAGAGGCGAAGGTGCCCAGGGGCTTGAGCTAAGGGGAATCCATGGTCCCACTGAGCCTCTCTCCTTTGCCAAGCCTCAGCCCTAGCTCACCTGAAAGTTGGTGGTGGGAGGCTGCTGGGTGAGTGAAACCTTTCCACGCCTCCGTGCCTGTCTACCCACCCAACCTGCCCCCAGATCAGCTACCAAAGCATTGAGTCATCAGACCCGGCGGTGAACGTGCCGGGCCCACGACGCACCATCTCCAAGCTCCGCAACGAGACCTACCACGTCTTCTCCAACCTGCACCCAGGCACCACCTACCTGTTCTCTGTGCGTGCCCGCACGGGCAAAGGCTTCGGCCAGGCAGCACTCACCGAGATCACCACCAACATCTCAGGTGAGCCCCGCCCAGCCTCGCCTGGCCCCTTTGGAGGTGGTCCAGGATCTCAGGGTTCCATGGGCAGAAAGGGAGGTGGGGGGATCCTGGGAGCGGGTATAGAGGGCTGCTGCTGAGATAAATGTGGCATTTAGGGGTTCAGGTCAGTGGTCGGGGAGGATTAAGTCAGAGGGGTCAGGAGACTATGGTCAGTGGAATTAGAGGACCGAGGTCAGGGGTCAGTGCCCGAGGTCAGGGGTCAGGGAAGCTCAGATTAGAAGGACCAAGGAGGCTAAGGCTAAAGGGTAAAGGATCTGAGTACAAGGGTCAGGGAGGCTGGAGGCTTGGCCTTCCTGGTCCATTGGCTAGGCTCTGTGCTTATGTTCCTGTCCCTTCCCCAGCTCCCAGCTTTGATTATGCTGACATTCCGTCGCCCCTGGGCGAGTCTGAGAACACCATCACCGTGTTGCTGAGGCCGGCACAGGGCCGTGGTGCGCCCATCAGGTGGGAAAGCCCGGATGGAGGGGTAGGGGGCCAGGGCCGTAGGGAGTAGGCCCCTCCTCCGACCCAAAGCCCCCCACTCAGGCCAGCTCACCCTTGTCCTCCCTCAGTCTCCCCCTCAAGGCTCAGAGTGTCTGCAGGAGGATGTTCTAGGGTCCTGGGCAGACGGAAAGCCCATGGTCATCTCCCTCCTGAAGCCATGGGTGTCTGTGGTGACTATCATGATGTCTCTGGACAATGTCCAGCATGGGGAGGTGACTGTTCAGGCCTGTCCAAAGGTCCTTCCCTCAGAAAACCTGCAGAAGTAAAACTCTGAGGGGTGGCCTTATTTCTTCTCAGCTTTTTTCCTGGAGGGTCCTGCCCCATGGACACAGGGATGGGCTTTCCAGAAGGCTAGGTCAGCTAGCTGGCTAGATAGGACTGTCTCTCTGGAGCAGCCAAGAGCTTGGCTTCTCCACTTACTTATCCCCAGAGGAAGCTGGTCTGCCGATGTCATGGTGGCTGCCTCTGCGGAGAAGGTGCTAGAACTAAGATGGAGTGTGATGTGTATATGAGGGGTGTGCGCATGTGGGCATTTGTGATGTATACATGTGATAGGTATGTGCAATGTGTAGGGTGTGTGGTGTGTGTGTGGAGTGTGCATGAGAGTATGAGGGTGTTTGAGAGGTGTGTGTGTGGGAATATGAGTATGTATGTGAGTGTGAGAGTGTGAAGGTGTTTGTGAGGTATGTGCAAGTGGGTATTATTACCCTTATTTTACACATCAGGAAACAGGCTCAGAGCCTAACTAGCTTGCTTAAGGCCACACAGCTAGTAAGTAATAGAACTGGGATCTGGAACCCAGGTCTGTCTTGGAGTCACAGAACCTACCCAACCCTCTGGTCCACCCCCTTCTTCCAGAAAGGTGCATGCACTGGGAGAGAGTGACAGCCTTTACGTGGCCGGAGTGGGGAGAAAGCCTGGGGTTCCAGTCACCCACCAAGCAGGTAGTGGGTTGCCTAGGTACCCCTGACAGCTCCTTACTTCTTCACCCCCATCCTCCTCCATTCTTGACTCTCCTTGCAGGAAATGATCTTGTCCAGGTCTGATCCCCAGACTCTCAAGGGAGACCCAGGAAAAAGTCAGGACACCTGTAGGGCATTTTGCAGGAGGCTTAGGACCCTTGTGCAGCTGAATCTGGGAGGAGTTGGGAACCCAGCAGTACCTTTTCCTTTCTTTGGCCTCTTGAGGAATCCTTCAACTAGTCAGCTTCCCTCAAGGATGATGATGACAAGACTGGGGGCAGAGACATGACAGGGGGCAGGCATGATGGCTGTGTGACCTCAGGCATGCACCCTGCCCTCTCTTGGCCTCCCTTTCCTCATCTGCACAATGGGGCTCACTCTGCCCACCTTGCAGGGAGGCTGGGAGAGTTCAGTGTGATTACCTAGATGAAGATGCACTTGACCCATGGCTGATGTTGATGTTACTAATCTCCTGGTGGGACTTGGGGCAGGGGGAGGCCTGACCTCAGCCTGGGAAATGGAGGCCTCGGTTGGTGTTGGTAATGGGCTAGAGACAGGGAATAGGCCATGTGGCCCAAATCCCAACACCCTTCAGTGCTTGAAATTTGCAAATTTGAAGCTCAAAAGAAATAGCTGGAGAGTAAGGAAAAGGCAGTTCTACTTCCCAGGGCAGAGGCCAAGAGGTGACCCAGGCTGTGACTGGAAATATTTAAATTTGTAAGCATTAGCTGATTTACTCTGGGCTTTGTTTCACAGAGGATTTGGAGGAGCTCACAGCAAAGCTCATTCAGCAAAGTGATAAAATAAACAGTCACAGAATCTGGGACCAGGGAACACACGTCAGAGTGGGCAGTCAGGACCCGGGAGACAAGGGCTCAGATTTGCAGACCAGAGGGTGCCTCAGGGCTGGGAGGGCTAGAGGGATTTAGGATTAGGTGTGTCCTTGTGTGCTTGCTTAGTGACCCTCTCTTTCACTAGAGTGTCAGTTCCAGGAAGCCTGGAGCTCCAGGTAACTAGCACAGGGTCTGGTCCATTGTCTGAGCTCAGTTAATACTTAGGTGAAGAATCTCCTCTCACCCTGAATTTACAGGAGGCACAGAAGGAAGCCATTGGTAACCCAGGGGTGGAGCCTGAGGCTTTGGTTTCCCAGGTCCGGGGTCAGGCACAGGAGGACTCATTGAGGAGGCAGGGTGGGAACTCAGGGCGCGGTTTGGTTGAGCAGTGCCCACAGCTGGAGCATAACAGAAAGAACAGCTGACATGCACCGCTGCTTGCTGAACTTGCCAGGTTCCTTAGTGCTGTGCTTCACACCTACCTCATGGAACAGTTGTATCATCACTCCCATTTTACAAAGGAGGTTAAGTAAGAGGCAGAGTCGAGATTAGCACTCGGGACTGCCTCCCCTTGGATCCCCACCCGTAGCCACCGGAATGCGCCCCTCGTTCTCTGGCCGCCCCGATTGCTCACAGCTTCCCCTCCCTGTCCAGCGTGTACCAGGTGATTGTGGAGGAGGAGCGGCCGCGGCGGCTGCGGAGGGAGCCAGGGGGCCAGGATTGCTTCCCGGTACCACTTACCTTCGATGCGGCGCTGGCCCGTGGCCTGGTGCACTACTTTGGGGCCGAACTGACAGCCGGCAGCCTGACTGAGGCCATGCCCTTCACCGTGGGTGACAACCAAACCTATCGTGGTTTCTGGAACCCACCGCTTGAGCCCAGGAAGGCCTATCTCATCTACTTCCAGGCAGCAAGCCACCTGAAGGGGGTGAGGGGCCTGCCAGGGTCGTGGGGGGGTGGGTGGGGTGGGGTGGGGGCCAGGTTGGGGACACCTTGGAGCTGGCCCACCACGGAAGCCAGAGCTGCTGTCGGAGACCCGGGGTCGGCGCTTCTCTCTTCCAGCCCACGCCCCTCCCGAGCCCAGCCCTCCTGACAGCCGGCTCCTTTCCACAGAGCCCTGTGAGGACTTGGTCTCCTATCTCAGGCCCTCTTGCCCCAGAGAAGTCTATCTTAGGTTCCTCCTTTCTTAGCCAGAACTCCTCCCTAGAACTCACCCTCCTCCCTGAAGCCCGGGCCTCTTCCCAGGTTCCTCCCCCCTCAGTTCTCTCCTTCCCAGGCCTCTCTCTTTCTAACCAGACCTCTGGACCTAGGTCCCGCCCTGGTGACTGAGGCCCCACTCCAACTGTCCCTTTCTGTGTCCTCTGATCTCATCCCCCTTTCCTAAGGCACTGCCTTATTTGCAGGCCCCTCTCTCCCTGGTGCCCCCCAGGGCCTCCTGTCGGGATGTGGGGTAGGGGTGGGGTGACCTTAGTTACCGTCTGTACCAGAGAAAGCCCTGACCAGGCCCAGGAAACACTGCCCGAGGTTCCGGCCATGGGGAGGGTCAGGTCGGGGCATCAGCGGAGCTGAGACCCCCATCTGTGCCTCCAGGAGACCCGGCTGAACTGCATCCGCATCGCCAGGAAAGGTAAGCTGCGGGCTCCTTCAGCCCTTCACTGGTGGGCTCCAGGCCCGCCTGGCTCTGGGGAGGCGGGTCGTGAGGACCCAAGGCTGTAGCTGAGGAGGGTGGCAGCAGGCCTGGGGACGGGAAGGGTTTCCTTTCTGGGTCCCCTGTGCCCCACCTCAAGGGCTCCTCTCCCCAGCTGGACAGCAGGGCCCGTTTAGTCCCCATCCCAGCACCTGGCCTGTGGAGTGGGAACCATTAGGGTTGGGCCCCGGGACATGTTCCCAAGGGCTGATTCTGTGTCTGCCCTGCCCCTTCCCATGGTAGAAGAGAGGTGGGTGCTACCCTTGTGTGGGGATTGTCCCTGCTTCCACTCAGAGGATGTGGTTGCTCCCCCATCCTGAGATGCCCTAACCATGCTCTAGGTACCTAATTCTCTCCCCCCGTCGCTTGCCAGGAGGGCAGAAGGGTGGCTCTGAAGGCTCCTGGTGTCCTCCATCCCCCTTCCACTGCAAGATGGGGAACATTTGAGGAGGTAGAGAGGAAAGGGAGGCTGTTCCTGACAGGGGAACAGCATAAGCCAAGCCTCCTGACACAAGAATGCAGAAGGTATAAGGGGATGGTGAGGAGATAGGTCTGATTGAAAGGCAGTGTACGTGTTGGGGATGAGGAGCAACTGTCTTTGTGCATGTGTGTTTGTGTTCAGCTTGTTCCATGGGGCTCAGACCCCTGCAGGCAGGGGGTAGGTGGTCCCTATTGCCCCTCTGATCCTTTGTCCTGCTTCGTTCTCCCCAGCTGCCTGCAAGGAAAGCAAGCGACCCCTGGAGGTGTCCCAGCGATCGGAGGAGATGGGGCTCATCCTGGGCATCTGTGCAGGGGGCCTTGCTGTCCTCATCCTCCTCCTGGGGGCCATCATTGTCATCATCCGCAAGGGGTGAGTGGGGCCACTGCTCTGGCCCACTGGCAGCACCTGGGCCTCAGAGAAATGGCGGCTGGGGGCAGGTGGGACAGCCGCCTGGCGGGTGTGTGGAGAGCTGCCAGCCTGGACATCAGGACTGTGGATAGAGCCGAGCTGGGCAATGGGAAGCCCGAGACTTGGCAAACAGAGCTGCCCCAGAGTGACTTGGCTGAAGCTCAGGTCTGGCTGGTGCCAGGTGCCACCATCCAGGGAAGGGCGCTCAGTGCCTGCTGCTGAGGAACTGTGCTGGAAGCTGGCACCACACTCCTGTGCCTGCTGGGGCTGCTGCAAAAGGGAGGGTGTGGGCGTGGCTTGACTTTGAATCCCAGCCCACTGCAGACCTTCTGTCCTCTGGTCTACCCCGACCAATGTATGCGGTTGACCCTGAGCAGGGAGGATGGTGCTCAGTCCCCTTCAGATCAAAGACCCCCAGCCCTGGCAGTTCCCGGCCCCGGACTCCCACCCCGTCTTAGGCTCAGCTTGCCCTGGAACCTGTTACTGCTGATCCCTGAGGAGTCCTCCTGGGTCCATGACTGAGAGCAAACCCCTCCCCTGCCTGCCCCTTCCTTCCCCCAGGCTTGTATTTGCGAGGGGCGCGTCTCCTAGTGAATTTTTCCATGGGTAGCTTGAATCCCAGCACGTGTTATAATTTAGGACTTAGAATCCTGGTATTTCAGAAATACAGGATTTGGGATTCTAAGAATCTCAGAATTTTAGAATCGTAGAGCCTCAGAGCTCCAGAAAGTGAAAGCTGCCAAGTCGTTCAAGGCATTGAGTTTAGGGGTTTTCAAATCTTTTGAAAGCACAAAACTTACCTTCAAACCACCAAAAAAAACTCCCCTGGGAGCCCAGTATTTGGAGTAGATGACAGCTGAGCAGTTCTTGTTGGAGCTGGGGTGAGGACTTCTGAGGCCCCTCTGCTTGCTGTTCCCCTCCTCCTCCCCATTCCCCACCAGGCAACCCCAGGACACAGTGGTCCAAGTGCCTTAATTGAGGGATGGAGATGCTGAGAGGCCCAGAGGGGACATGGACCTGCCTGAGGTCACCCAGGGAGCCAGAGGCAGAGGCAGAGCCACCCCCTTCCATCCTGGGCTTTGGCATCTGCAGTCCCTGCTGCTGCCAGGCTGGGCACACCTGGGTGAGCTGGCTCTGGATCTCATGGCTGCCTGGAGCAGATAAGCAGGATCCAGGGAGAAGAGAGAGAACTGGCCACCAGCACCTTGCCTGCAGCCAGGTACCAGCAGGAGAAAGAGTCGGGGTGGGACATGCCAGTGAGTGGGCATGGGTGGATGGCCTGTCCAAGGTGAGAGGCTCTGGTTTTTCTCTGCCCTAAACCCTGCACAGCTTCATGAGATTAAAAAAAAATTGTGTCATTTAACAAGCAATTACTATGTGCCAAGAGCCTGACAAGCATCATTCATGAAAAACCTCGGTTTTGGAGCACTTACTGTGTTCCAGGCACTGTCC
This sequence comes from Cabassous unicinctus, assembly GCA_029593785.1. Taxonomy (NCBI): domain Eukaryota; kingdom Metazoa; phylum Chordata; class Mammalia; order Cingulata; family Chlamyphoridae; genus Cabassous; species Cabassous unicinctus. The sequence continues at coordinate 9,734 of JAQZBX010069930.1, forward strand.
TGGCACTTTGGGATACATCAGGGAGCAGAGCAGATGAGGTGGAACATTTCCTAATTGGACCCTGACCCATGGAGCAGCTCTTACTCCGTTTTTGCCCATGAGGAAAGTGTAATTAAGTGACTTGCCTGAGTCGTTCAGCTGCTGAGTGGCAGGGCCTGCTGTGAACCTGGGCTCTCGTGTCCTCTGGTAGAAAGGGCCTTATCACCTCTGTCACACAGTATGTGCTTCTTATGTGACAGTTCTCTGTACTTCTCCCAGCAGGGTTTTGTCTTATTGGGGTCCTGAGAGGTGAATGAAAGTTTGGGGGGGGTGTGTGGTAGAGAAGGCTGTAAGGGAGATGTCAGATTGGCGGGGGGCAGTTGCAGATTGTATTTGAGGTCCTAGAAATCTAACCCTCAAGGAGAGAAGATTGGCAATATGGGGGGGGTTTTCTATCACCCACCCCCACAAAGAGAGCACTGGGCCCAGGAGGGGATGGGTCAGAGACGCTGCCAGGGCCTCACTAGGGAACCCTCTATTTTATTTAGCTGATACCCCCATAAACCCTTCTAGATGACCCTGGAAGCCTGTGAAGTAGCATGTAGGAATCCCCCCGGCACCTCTTTGCTTCCTCTGAAAGCCATTCAGTTCCACTCTGTAACTCCTCACTACATCCCTCTGGAGCCCATCCCGGCTCTTTCAGAGTCCACTGTTTTCAGGGCTCCCCTAGTCTGGATTGTGGGGTGTCCATGGGAGAGAGCAGCTTTGGCAGGGATGGGGGTGTTTAGAATAACTTTGGGTGTGAATGTAACTGACAGACAAGGAGGTTGCTGGCAGAGGGCAGTTAACTGCATGTTGGAAGAAAGAGGGGCCCGGGCGGGGGGTGGTTATGGAAATGGTCAGGGGCCAGCTGGGAGGAGATTCCAGATTCTCCATCCTGCTTTGCCTGGGTGGACAATCAGACTTGATGGACCTGACCTTGTGCCCGGGCTTTTTTCCTAGGCAATGTATGGTGAGGGGGATTCCAGGCCATGCGAGGGGAGGCCTGGCCAACCCCAGGCCAGGTCATGACCCCTTGTTCTGCTTCCAGATTTTCCGCTTTTCTCTCTTACAGCACTTTCTCCACCCTGCACTTTTTCAGTTATTTACTTGTGCTTTGCTCAGTGTTTATCTTCCCTGCTGGATTGAGAGCTACACGAAGGCAAAGAAAGTTGGCTTCTGTATCCCCACGGTCTGGCCCAGTGGAGTCTGGTCCTCCTGAAGCCTCCCTCACCCCCAGCCCCCTCGCTGGTGGGGAAAACCTTCCGGGGAGGAAGGCAGCGAGGAGCTGCTTCCTGAGCACTGCTGAGCACGCTCTTCATATTGCTCGAGCCTCACAGCAGTGATGTGGGGGGATTATTATTAACCTCACCTTTTTTTAGAGCAGGGGTTTTTAAACAGGGGTCTGTGAGCTTGAATTGAAATTCAAAAAAAACATTATTCTTGCGGGGACGTGTTGGTGTGGGTGTGATATATTTATTAAATAATACACAGTATAGTGTGGACATAGGAAGGGGTCTGTGGTTTTCACCTGACTGCAAAAGGGGTCTGTGGAACAAAAAAGGTTAAGAACCCCCGTTTTAGAGCAAGAGATTGAAGCTCACAGAGGTGAAGATCACTCATTTATTTTCACTCATTTATTGATTATTCAATTCAGTTTGAAAAAACCCACTTATTGAGGGAGTATAATGTGCTAGGCACTGGTAGGTAAAACAGACAAGGGGCTGCCCTCTTTGAGCTGGTGGGGAGATTGGCATTAAACTAGCAAAAGCATGAATGGATAGATGATTACAAATTGTGCTAAGTGCGATAGCAGGAAAGAATAGGGTGCCCAAGACTGGGGGGCAGAGAAAGGGTGGGGGACACAGTTTAGTTGGCAGTTGTAGGGAGTGGTCAGGGAAGACCCTTTTGAAGAAATGACATTTCAGCTGGGACCAGAAGAATGCCATTCCTCCAGCCACCAGGGCCCCGGGGGCCTGGACCCCCCACCCCCAGGGTGGACAAGATGCTCTGCAAGACCTCGAGCCAACCTCCTGGCCTCACTGGGCCTCAGTCTTACACTCTTCTCTCTTCTCGCCTTCCCACAGTTTGCAAGATTTCCTTGAGAAAGGCCATTCCGTGGGGTCCCTGTTGATGGGGTGATGTGGGGTGGGTGAAGGGAGGACCCCTGGAGTGTTCCTGGAGGGGGCCCTCGGAGAGAGTGCAGAGGTGGTTCTGGGGCCAGCGTCCTGAGACAGGTGTCCAGAAGCCTAGACCCTGCTCTGGACTCTGCTCCTGACCCACAGGGCATCCTGGGGCAGACACGACTCTCTCTGGGACTCAGCTTCTCCATCTGTGGAATGGGAATCAGGCCTGCTCTGGCTATCACTGTGGGGGCTGTGTGGTAATGTTAGGGCTCTTGGCCAAAGTTGTGCTTTGGGTGCCCCCATGAGGGGGTGACCTGGCTCCTTCACAGACCCAGAAGCAGCTGGGTGGGTGAGGGGGGCTCCTAGGTTTGCCTTGGGGCTCCAGCTGGAATCCTCTCTACCTTGTCCCCTCCTTGTCCCTGCCACTGTTCCTCCCAGGCAGAGGTGTTTGCAGAGGACCAACTCTCAGGGGCAAAGGGGCCTGCATGTGTGAGCAGCTTGAGACTGAGGGGGGAGGGCTGTCTGCAGGGGATGAGTGCAACCCCCAGTGAGCAATGGTTACCCTTGAGTGCCAGAATGTCTGTGTGTGAGCCTGGGTGTGTGTGTGAGTGTATGTATCTGTGTGTGAGTGCATGTGAGTGTCCTTGTATGTTTCTTTATGTCTGTGTCAATGTGTGACTGTTCAAATACGTGTATATGAGTGTGTGCATGTGTGAATATGTGTGTTTGTGAGTGCATATCAATGTGTGTCTGTGCAACCGTGGGTGTGTTTGTCAGTTTGCATTTCTGTTTGAGTGTGTATAATTGTGAGTGTGCATGTGTGCCTTTCTCTGTCTATATGAGTGTGTGATTGTGAAAGCTCTGCTTCCCCTGCCCCAGGCCCTTTCACTACCTTCCCCTCCCTCACTCCAGCAGCACTCAGGGAAGGTTCCAGAAGAACCCTCTGGTTCTGGCCTTTAGCTACAGAGCCCTGCCAACTGCTGGGACAAGGAAGGCCCCTCTGGCTCATCTCCCACCCCCCGGCCCTGGACGGCCCCCTTTATAGCACGGAAAGCACCCAGGCCCCTCCCTGCTGGCTGGGCGCTGCCTGCAGCCCAGCCTTGCTGGGAACACCACGGACACAACTGTGCTCTTCTCCCTTTGCACGCTGCCAGGAGAGACCACTATGCCTACTCCTACTACCCGTAAGTAGACCCGCCTGGCCTAGTGTCCTCTGGTGCTCCACGGCCACCTCTGTCTCTGAGTTTCTCACCCTTCTCTGTCTCATCTTTCTGAGTTCCTCCTCGAGTGGTCTTAATGAGTGCTGGTTTTGTGGTCAGAGTGCCGGGTTTGAGACCAGGCTCTGCTGAGTCCCTTGGGCAAGACATTGAACTGCCCTGAGCCTCAGTTTCCTTTCACTGCCTGTTCAAGCTGGTTGGAAGGACTTCCTCACACCAGGATAAAGTCCACGTCCAGGAGCGACCTCACATGGGTCCTGCTCTGGAGTCCACAGCCCATATACATGTGTGTGTGGGGGGGCGTGGGGGGGCGATCCGGAACTGTTCTCTCTACTGGGAGCTCCTCTGACAGGGCAGACAACGGTCAGGTCCCGACCAGCCCCTTCTCCAGCTGGGACAGCTCCTGTCTCTGCAGACCTACCATTGCCCAGATGCTTCCTCTGGGCCCAGCCCCGATGCAGTCCTGTGGCACAGAAACTGTTATTACTCTCATTTTACGGGTGAGGAAACTGAGGCCCAGAGAAGTCAAGGGGCTTGTCACAGGTCACAGAAAGTGCCAGAGCTGGGGTTGCAACCCAGGCCTCCCGCCTGACTCCACGTCCTGCAGATGCTACTCTGCCTTTCTGTTTCTGTCCCCCCTAACTCTGCAGGCCTTCCAGACCCGCCCTCCCCCACCTGTCCTCTTCCCTCTTCTTGCTGAGCAGGCTCAGATGCCCCCAGGCTAGGGAGGGCAGTTGTTTTCTCATCTCCTTCCAGGATTCGCCACTTGCATCTCTGTCTCCCAGTGTCACATTAGCTTTTCCAGCAAGCAACCCCCCGTGGACACACACTGAGCCTCCAGCTCGGCTTTTACAGGAATTGCTGATGAGGCAGTTCTCCTTCCCTCTCTACTTGTGCAGTTCATTTGTGAACCCAAGTGCAGAATTTTGGAAAGTGCCTGCACTACATTTCATGTGCTGGATCTCATAGTGAGACCAGCTGGATGCCAAAAGCATTAGGGCCCCTCCTGGTGCCTGTCTTCTGTGGATCTGATGGGTTTGTTTCTGTTGTTCTTCCAAGTAGGCAAAGGGCCTGGGCTGGGAACAGAGCCTGGTGGCATGCCACTGCAGACTGCCTTCTAGGCCAGGATCCAGTCGTGGATGGGTCCTCTTTGGCACCATTGTTCAGCCAGCTTTGTTGGCTGTCATCTGCCCGTGACCCTCTGTCTATTTTCCCTATGGTGTACTGGTCTCTGACCTGTCCCTCCCTCTCTGTCCCATTCCCCGACTCTCTTCTCTCTCTCCTTGTCACTGTCCCTTTATTCTCTCTCTCTTCCCCTCCCTTCTCTGAATCCTCCTAATTCTTTCTCCCTCTTTCCCCTCCCCCATTTCCTTTCCTGCCTTCCTCCTCCACCTTCTCTCATACTCATCATCAAGTTCAGGGCCCACAGAGGCCTCCAAAGGGTCTCTGGCTGCCCCCTGGGCCTCAGTGAGGTGCGGCCCAGAGCCTGGCAGGTGGGCTGGAGTGGGAGGCCGGGCCCTGAGCCTTCTCTCGTGCAGGCTGGGAAGGCCGCGCCCACCTCAGGGCACAGCAGCAGTGGTCCCCGTGTGGACACACGGCCGTCTCCTTAGCGCGGAAGGACGTCGAGGTCCTGGCAGGAGGGGGGGGCATCTGGAGGTCTTCGTGTCCTTCCCCTGCCCCAGGCAGCTCTCGAGTCCAGGACAGGACAATTGGATTTGCCTGCCTGGGAAGATGCCTTCATTGGCCTCCTCGTCCCCAGTGATGATCAGTGGCCCTGAGCCCTCATTACCTGGAAGTCCTTTCTCAGGTCTCCCCTACATCCTGCAGGCTATAAGGCCGAGCAGGGGAATGGCTCTCCTGTCTCGAGCCTTCCCTGTCATTGGGCCCCTCTGGCTCTTCTCAGCCTCAGTGCAGGTTCCAAGTTGTTTCCCCATTGCCTCTTGCTCTGCCCCTCACTCACTGGAGCTGCGCCCCCTGCCTCCTCACCCCCATTTCTCCCGCTTTCCTCGGAGTTCCTCGGGAGGCAGGAGTTCCAAACTGTGGTCCTCATCTCCTGAGCTGGCCTGGAGGGAGGGGACGCCTCACACCTCCCTGTGCTGCTTCCAGCAGGGAGCCGGACAGTGGGCTTTTGCAGGAAGATGGGCCCTGTGGGGGTCTCTCTTTACAATTCTGTGGTCAGTGGGGAATCTCCTTGGGGTTTCTCGGGGTGGGGGGGGTGTGATAAGGAGAAGGCAAGATTGGCGTTGTATCTGTGCCCTGGGGAAGACGTCTGAGCACTAGTGAGCTCTAGCCAGACCCTCTGTCACGGGTGAGGAGTGTGGAGCTTGGTGTGCCCAGTCCCCACTGCAGGGGAAAAAGGAGTTCAGAGACAGGCCTCTGGCAAGGACAGGGAGAAAGGAGAATGGATATAGGGG
>JAQZBX010069931.1:0-15499 GCA_029593785.1 Cabassous unicinctus
TCCTTCAATAGGGTTGGGAAATTTTCCACCATTATGTCTTCAACTATTCCTTCTGCCCCTTTTCCCTTCTCTTCTCCTTCTGATCAACCCATGACATGTATGTTTGCATATCTCCTGCTGTCATTTAATTACCTGAGACCCTGTTCAATTGTTTCCATTCTTTTCTTCATCTAATCATTTTAAAATTTGCTTTCAGAGGCCATATCTTCAAGCTCACTGATCCTTTCTTCTACTTCCTCAAATCTGCTGTTATATGCCTCCAGTGAATTTTTAATTTCATTTGTTGCAACTCTCATTCCAATAAGGTCTGCTATTTTTCTATGTTTGTTTTCAAATTCTTCTTTGTGCTCCCCCAGTGGCTCCTTAATATTCTCAATCTCTTTAGCCATCTAATTGAACTTATAAAAGAGATTTGTTTGAACATATATAATTAGTTCTCTCAAATCCTTTTTGCCATCTGCAGGGTTATCTTGCTCCTTTGACTGGTCCATATCTTACTGTTTCTTGTTATGGACTGTAATTTTTTGTTGGTGTATCCATAGGCATCCAATAGTATAGTCCTTGGAGACCAAAACTGTCTTCCATTGCCCAGAAAGTCTGTGAAGACACCAGCCCCATCCCTTCCTATTGGGGGATTAGAGTGGATTCACAAGTACTCACCAGTCCAGGCTGATGTGGACCAAAAACACCTGCAGCTATCCAGAGAGGTTGGGCAAATACAGTCTCTCTCTTGCTTATTGGGGATGGGAGTGGAGCCAATGGTTAAGATTGTGCAGCCTAAAAGCACCTACAGTTGTCCTGAGAGGCTGAGGGAACATGAGGCCCCTCCTATCCTATTGGGAGACAGAGGTGGAGATAAACTCAAAGGTACTCAACCAACCAGTTCATGTGGGTTGAAAACATTGGCCATTGCCTTGAGAGGCAGAGGATACCAAGCTCCTCTCCTATCCTATTGCAGTGTGGGCATGCAGCCCCAGGCATCTGACTATTCAATCTGGGCTGGCAGAGAGCACCTGCAGTTTCCTAGAGAGCCTAGTGCAGATACCTCCAGGTTGCTCTGCTGGACATGGAGCTGGAGCCTAGGCTAGGGCTGCAGTCTGATCTTGGCAGAAAGAAGCCAGTCCCTAACTTCAGTGGATTTTCAGTAAGCAAGGCTTTTCCTCATGCTGGGGGTGTAGTCAAAATGGCAGCTACTGGACTCTTCCCAACAGGCTCATACCCTAGCTGTTTCTAGGTTTATACATTAATCAGCTGAGTCCACTAATCAGTAGCTGAGGTTGGCAGACCACTGTCTCTTCCTTCACCATTTATGGGAACTGGAGCTTCTAACTTCAGCCATGTAATAGCTCCTGAGGCAGCTTGCACTTCTAGAGTAGGATAGGTACTGGCCTCTGCAGCATGGCTTGCAGTTTCCCAAAGAGGTGGTGCACTTCCTCCCAACTTCCTCCCTGCTGGAGGTGGGGCTGGGGTTTAGGCTATAGCTGCAATCAGATCTGAGTGGAAAGAAGCCAGTCCCCACCAGCACTGTGAATTTCAATTAGTACCACTTCCCCTCTACCAGGGGTGGAGTAAAAATTGTGGTTACTGGCATCCTTCTGACCTGGACAGACTTAAAGTTTATCTCTTCCTAGGATTATACTTTAGTCTGCTGCATTTACAAATCAGTAGCTGAAGTTGGGGCCACACTGTATCTTTCTCCTCCATTTTTTTGGGAAATGGAGCTTCCAACTCCAGCCACAGAATAGATCCTGTGGTGGATTGTTCCTTGGGCAACAACCTCCATAGTGTGGAGTACTCTACTCATGAATCTTCTCTGCAGATGGGCAGTCTCCTCCTTCCATACTTTCAAGGATGTTGCAGGATACTCTTCTGGTCTCCTGTGGCCCCCCAGCAGGTGCTATAGATAGCTCTGGGTGATTACTAACTGCCCTGTAACACGAGCTGACTCTAGGAGGTCCATACTCTGAAGCCATCTTGGCTCTCTCCCTAATTGTGGGTATTTTTAAATTTTTTTTTAATTTTTACTTTTTACAAATTTACTGACAATGCACATTAAAAACAACAAACAAAACACACAAACCAGACTTTTTACAAGATTTCACTTACAGATGCTTCAAAAATGTTTCCTCTGTCTATTTTGTTTTAGGGTACCTTTTCCCCATGAAATAAAAAATTCCCACTTTGTAGATGCCATCAGCTTAAAAAAGAGGAGTGGGGTCACAATCTGCAACACAACCTGCCACAAAGATAGTGAGCAGAAAGACACACCGTTCAATAATAATTTTTAAAAAAAATCTTCCATATATTTTTAAATCAGGTTCCAACCAAATGATGTGGCATCATGTTAAATGAAAGAGAATTAAAATGAAGAAGGCTATTACATAAAAATACTTAGATGTGTTGTCTTCTCACAAAATGCCTGAGAGGTGCTGAGCTGGGCCATCTAGCCAGTTCTATTTCAGTTTAAATATATTCTGCTTGGAAACATTGCCTGGTGAGGAAGCTGCAAAGTATGCTAAACAAAATGAGCAGGCAAGTAGTCACAGCTGTGTGATGTGGCTTTCTTTGGAATAACTCCAAGTAAAACGTGAAATGAAGAAAGCAATGTATCTTTTATTCCCTTAAGGAGAAAATGCAAAGAAACATGGCTTCCTGACACATGGTCACCGCAAATATAGAATTCAGCCAAGAGAAACAGATCTAGTAGGAGTCACTGGATGCCAATGTACTTGGGTCTGAAACAGTCCATGATCCCTGTCAACAATAGAAGATGTGATCCAGCAGTAAGGGCTTGCACCCATCTGTGTTGCTTCCACAGTAGAATATGTCTCAGTGGATTCCAGATTTCTTTACAGAGGTGTGAGGAAGACCCCAGTTCTCAAGTATATCAGGAAAAGATCCTATCTTGTTTCTAAGCCCAATGACAAACCTTGAAAAATACGAGAGAATGATTGTTTTCCCCTGACTGACCCATTTTCAAGAAAGCAAATATTCCAGATTCACCAATAAAATATCTCTTATGAGGGCATTATTTTGGCATCAATCCTTGTCCTGAAACCCAGTCCTTATGTTGTCAGCCAGAAATGTGCTGCTTGAGTTGAATTTCTGAATTAAAGTGGACTTGGCAGATTTTGCAATGAAATGCCTTCTACCATAGTCCCAAGTCCCGTATGGCAAATATGCATCTTGATTACTGTCTTGAATAGGACTGCGATTGATCAATCTCTTGACTGTACTTCAACCCTGGTCTTGTGTTTGGATCTTGTGTTGTGTGCCTCTAACCATGAAGGTGAGTTGAAGTGTAGTTTGCAGAATGAATGATGAAGTGATTTTTCTGCAGATGTTGTCAGCATAGGATGCTCTTTGTGCCTCTGATTAAAAACAGCAATGGGATCTCAATTTGTGCTCTTGTAGGGCAAGTTGGCTGTCCCCAGAGGTGGCAGGGGTGTTGTGCCAGATTTGAGGAGAAATTAATTCCTTCCTGAACTTGACAGCTGACTACTGGTGCTGGTGGCTTTTAGATTCCCTTTAAAATTTCTGTCCATTCAAGGTGAAGGTAGGAATTCTGAAGAGGATGACCATTCATCCAACCTGCTCCCCTTCCACCTGACACATTCCAGGGATATTTGGGAGCTCACTCTTGGATCCTGATTGGTTACACTTTTGCAATATGCCCACCATGGTGAACAAATTCTAGAATGAATGGTAAGCTTCATTTCCAGAAGAGGAAATCAAAGGGAAGCACATGCATCCCTGGTCCACCACCCCACACCTGAGACTCCACTTGTTTTCTGATTGTCCCCTACCACCACCCAGGAACCTAAAACTGGTCTAAGCTGACCAGAATGACAGGCCCAAGGGAAGGAGTCTGTGACCCACCAGCTCCAGGATTCCCCCAAGACATTGTCTAAGTTCACCCCACTCCCCATGGCAGGAGGGAAAACATCCCACTAATGGTCTTTCCTGCTGATTAGTTGGGTGTTCCTTTCTGGCTGCTTTTATATGCACCTAAAAGTTGGACCTGCTGGAGTACCCAGGGATGGGTAGGGCCTAGTTGTTACTGGGGCTCTGCTTTTTCTTCCATGTGGGGGGGAATTGGACTTGCTTGTTTTGGGGATGTGCTGAGACCTGGACACCCATTTTTGGTGATTAGAGGTGGGGTGGGGTGGCAAGGGCAAGAGGCCTTCCCAGGAGGTCCTCCTTGGTGTTAGACTTTAGCATAAAGTGGCTCAGATAAAATTTCAGGCACAGTAATTTATTAGATAACCAGCATGGAATGTTCTGAAGTGTGACTTAAGGCCACCCTCATGGTGGGGGGTCTGTAGAGAAACTTCAGCCCATCTGACTGATTTGTGCTGCCCCTTAAATAGCATATGGACAGGGTATTAGTGAGGACAAGGAAAAGCACTGACTTTTACTCTGTTGGGAAGGGATATGGGGAGAATAGGTGTACATGTTGGATTTCATGTTCTGTCTTACATGGACAGAGGGTGGGGGTTTTGGCTATCTGTTATCAGGGCAGAGGAAACTTGTTGGCACCAGCTAGGTTGCAGTTGGGGTCATGGGTGGGTCATTTTGCCAAATGGGGCTAACATTCCCAATTCCTTTGATATACTTAAGGGGTAGGAAGGGAAAGTGGATATCAAGTTGACAATTCATTGAACTGTTTCCTGCTATTTTGGGGCATTGTTGGATTTTGTTGTTTTTTATTTGTTTGCTTTGGCATAGTTTTTGGTTCAGTGGCAGTACTCTATTTTTGCAGCAGTAGATTATTTACAGCATTTTGAATGGTTCTTTGGATAAACTGAGTTATCACACAGAAGGTGTATGTACCTGTTGATATGAGGAAAATGAGAGTTATAAGTGGGGTAAGGATAGGAATTGGCCATGAAATTCAGGGCTGGCTGTGAGGCAATTTTTCTCAAGAGTCTGAGGGAAAGAATTAACAACAGTATACAAGCATATTAAAAATTAGTTTTAGCATAAGAAGAGTTCACATAGACACACATAAAGTTTTGCAGGAATAAGAGACTTTATACTATTAACTGTGGTTTTTTAACAATGCTTTTGAGTGATTTTTATTTTTCATGGATTTAAGATTCCCATCCAGTAGGACTGCATAGGCCTATGGCTAAAATAATTTTATTTTTTCCCAGTTTGTATAGTTTGAGGCATAGGCAACAACAAATTTTTATTACATTCTCTTTTGTGCCATAGGGTGGCTTGTAACTTTAGTGTCTGCTTTGGTCTTCTTAGAATTTTAACTGGAGCTGTGGCCACAGTTCACAGCCCTGGATGTTTAAAAGAGTCCTGATGTAATATATGCAGCAGTGAAAACACACCATGCTTCTTCTGAGAGCAGGAGGGGACTGATGTCAGTTATTGAAGTGAGCATGATGGACACTCATGGGTGATGTTAATGAGCTGTTGGTAAGTAACAGGCAGCTGAAACTGCTGCCACAGGGATCAGTAGTCACAATGTTCATTTTTCTTATGGAGCCACTTTGCAGCTTTTTGGGTTTCAATGGTATGGTTTTGGATCTTCATGAGGACACCTGCTTTAACAGTCCTGACAAGGGTGTTAGAGAAGTGGACAGGGATGTGGCAGATGGTTATCTGTGCTGCTGGCAGGCATTTTAGATACCTTTTCACATATCTCTTCCTCCCAGAGGCTGACTCACTACAGTTCATTGTTCCTGTCTTGTTTTAGTATTTGCAATCCACTCCTAGATAGGGATGGCAGTTTTCAGAGTGACTGGACACTAATGGTTTAAGACTTCTACTTGGAACAGGGTGTGGTATGCTGCACACAGTTGCTTTTTTATTAAGGAGCTATACTGTAGTTTGGCCTCTTTTACAATTGTGATTACAACCCAAATGGTATTTGTTTAGAATGTTGCCTCTGCCACAAACTTTACTGAAAATTAATGTTGGTGCTGGCTACATTTAATTTATAGGGTAAGTTAGAGTCCACCATCTTTACTGATAGAGCCTGTATTATTGTTTTAAAAGCAGCCTGCTGGGGGGTTTCTAATTTCCATGCACAATTTCTTTTTATTAACACATACAATGATTTTAACATCTCAGCTATATGTGGGATGAAGCATTTTCAGGATCCCAGAACCCCCAGAAATATCATCAATTGTTTTGGAGAGTGGGGTGTGGGAAATCATTATAATTTAACAACACTTAAGAGTTTGACAAAGCACCAGGGACCTTGAAGCTTGTCCCAATTGCTCATCTCAGGCTCTTAAAACAATATATCATTTTTTCTGATGCTTCTCTTAATTATGAAAAAAGAATTACTGGTTAACATAATATCATCAATATAATGAAATAGGTTTACAGCCACAGATTTCTTTCACAGAACCGAATTCTTTGCCACCAGGTCAGGACAGAGGTTTGGGCTATGCACACAGCCTTGAGGAAGCACTGCAAAATCCACCATTGGTTTCTTTACATGAAGGTGAGTGCATGCTGGCTTGACATTCCTGAGGAGATACTAAAGAAAGTTTTAGCAAGTTTTAAAACAAAGTGATAACGACATAATTTTATATTAAATTTTTGCAACAAACTAGCAATATTTGGGACTACTGTATATAGCAGGGATGTTATTTTAACTTATAATAATTTATTATTATGCACCAATCATGGCAGCCCTGAATGGCCAGTTTTTTTCTCCAGATATAGAGCTGTTTCTTTAGCAGAGGTGGGGCAAATCAGATGAATATGAGCCAAATCATTTGCTTATTGCTTCCCAGGTGGAGAGGTTATTTCTGAGACACATACTATTTTAAAAAAATAATTAAAATCATTATTAACAATATGATACTTTTATCTAATATTGTGCAAAAAACATTATTAAATATTTGGGAATTTTATACATTCTTTAACTATTCATTTGAAACTTTTACTCATTCAAGTTTAATTAACAGAGGGTTAAAGTATCCTTTTTAATTTTATAACATTTTTAAAAATTTTCCATTTAACTTATAACATATTAAATGAACTTAACTATTTTTAGTACTTCCCTTTTTATAAGGTGAAAGAACAAAGCTATTGCAATCATTAGAAATAAAAAGATACTTTTATGAAGAAAAAATATATAAGGGGTTCCCGTGTGCCCTAACCCTCCCCCTCCCACACTTTCCCCTATTAACAAACTCCTTCATTAGTGTGGTGCATTTGTTGCAATTGATGAGCACATATTCAAGCACTGCTACTGACCATGGACTATGATTTGCATTGTGGTCTATACTTTGCCCCAAACAATTTTATAGGTTTTGAAAAAATGTACAGTGGCCTGTATCCCTCATTGCGGTATCATGCGGGACAGTTCCTATGCCCCAAAGGGGCCTCTGTGTTGCACCTACTCTTCCCTTTTCTTTTTCTTCTCCTACTTCTTCCCATCCTCCTCCCCCTTCTTCTCCCTTTCTCTTTCCTCTATCATTTTTGTGTCTTAACAAATCACATGTTGTGTGCATGTGTTTGTGTGTATGTGCATGTACACAAAGAAGTCAGTCAATATTAAAGGAATATAGCAAAAAAAAAAGATAATTTTATGGATTTGACTTTGAGAAAGCAGGTTTGGACTTTAGATTCTTTTGTTCATAGGTATGAGAGTTTATTTTTGAATGCTCAATTCAGTTCCAATGGTCTATATGTCTGTCTTTGTGTCTGTACCACGCTCTTTTGATTACTATAGCTTTGTCTATATTGTTGCCTTTTAAAAAATCAATTTATTGAAATATATCATTCATACATAAACATACAGAACGTATAAGTGTTCAGAAAACATCGTAAACTTACAAAAGAAACATGCATAGCATCATACAGTTTTCCCACACATCACCCCCCACAAACACCCTGCATTGCTGTGAAACATTTGTTAAAATATCAAGAAAGAGCATTGTCAAACTATTACTAGTAACTATAGTCCATATCTCCCTCCCCTTTACATTTTTAAGGATTTATTTATTTATTTATTTATTTACTTTTATCCATTTTTACCCCCCTCCCATTTTTGCTGTTTCTGTGTCCATTCAATGGGCACTCTCCATGTCTATTTCCTGCCCTCTCTTCTCATCCTTATTCTGTCTTCACTGTGATTCAATCCTCAGAACCTCTGATATAGGAGAGAGGCATCCTACCACCTGCACAACAGCAGTTCCTGTTGTTTCAGCATGTCTCATCTTTGTCCTCCCTTGTGTCACTCTCCTGTTACATCATCATGTTGCTGTATAGCTCATGGGGCCTGACAGCTCACCTGTCATGGGCCTGATGGTGCACCTGCGGATGGGTCCTGGTGGTTCACCTGTGCACTGGGCCTGGTGGCTCAACTGTGCATGGTGACTGACTGCACACTCACATACAGGGCTTGAGAGCTCACCTGCTCATGAGGCCTGGCAGCTCACCCACACATGGAGCCTGATCACACATGCATGGATCAGGCCTGGTAATGCACCTGTTCGTGTGGCCTGGTGGCGCACCTGCACATGGGGCCTGGTGGTCCACACATCTTCTATATTATTCTTTTTAAATTTTTGCTAGGAGGTCCCAGTCCATATTTTATTCCTCAATCCTGAGGATTCTGGGATGACAATGCCCACTCCACCTATAATTGAGAGAGGGCTTTGATCCCATGTGGCTGATGGGTGGGACTCTCTTGTTTGCAGTTGTAGACTCTCTCAGTTCCTTGACATGGAGGTTGTCCATCCTCACCTCCCTGTTAGTTGTCCTGGATGAGTTCAATGAACTGGAAAGTAGGTGTAACAACTCTGTTGAGGCTCAGGGCACAACTGGCAAATGGACATCCCAGAGATTAAAGTCTCTTGATGTATACTTACCAACTCCAATACCAACCATAGGTTCAAAATAAAGGGACAGGAGAGATATGTGTAGAGAAGTCACATTTGAGTCCAACTTTGTCACACTCAGGAGCACAAACTCCTAAGTACAGCCCACTGGCAAGGCAACAAACTCTGGAGGTATTAGCATGACTGTAGGACCTGTGTGTCTACAGAGCCCTCAAGGGCTCGACAGTTTGGGTTTGTATCTATTTTGGCAGTCTATGAGATACTACTGAGATGACCTCTTGACTCACTTTGAAGTCTCTTAGCCATATGAACTCATTTGTCTTTACCTTTTCCCCCTTTTATTCAAAGTCTTTTTCCAGTTGTATCACTAGCTGGTGCTTGATAGTAATCCCTTAGTGCCAGGGAAGCTCATTTCCAGGAGTCATGTCCCTCACTGGAGGGATGATAATGCATCTATATGCTGAGTTTGGCTTAGAGAGACACCACATTTGAGTAACAAGGAGGCTCTCAGGAGGTAACTCTTAGGCACCCTACAACACTAGGCCAAGTAGCAAATTCAAAAGCAAGAGGTTCATAAGTATAGTCATCAATATCAAGGGACCATCAATGGACCATCATTTTTCACTAGTCATTGCCCTTAAGATATGGTTTTCTATCACTGCAATATCTAAGACATTTCATAAGGATTTGATCAAAGTCTTCTTTCAGGAATGAACCTACCCCTCAGTAGGGTAATTGGCAGGGCTTTATCCCACTTGAGGTGAGTTTCTAAACAAATCTTGGCAATGGCTTCCTATAAGGTGAGATTCATTTGCTCAGTCTTCCCACTTCCCAGGGGTGTGAGGGCTTCAGGGAGAATGCGAATGCCAATCTATAACAGTCAGACACATCTTTAGTCACTTTAGAGATAAAAGCCACTCTATTGTCACCTTGATAGAAATAGGAAGTCCAAGCCTTGGAGTCATTTCTTTAAGTAAGACATTGACTACTTCTCAAGCTTTTTCCATTTTGCATGTGAAGGATTTTACCCCATTAGTGAAAGTGTCTACAAACTGTAACAAACATGTTAAGTTCTCAGCAGCTCTTGGCATTACAGTAAAGTCAGTTTGCCAGTCCTCTCCTCATCCTAGCCTTCTATATTGTACTCCCTTGTTGAAGCCTGGAGGCTGAGTTTTAGGTTAATTTGAGCACAAGTTACACATTGATCATTTACTGACTGAATCATCCTGTTTAGATTGGGTCCTATGAGGAGATGACTTATCCACTGGAGAAGTTATATGTCAATAATAAGTCTATGGAAATAAGTGGTAATGGGCTTCACTAGGCTTTCAAGTATGGATAATTTGTCATAGTCTTCCCAAGGTTCTGCCAGGGACTCTCTTTTTCAACCAGCCATCATTTATGGCTTGAGTATATCCCTACTCTTTTGCTCTGATTTAATCTTTTTTCCAGTATCGGGGTTTCCCGAATGGCTTTAGGATAGTGTCTTACCAAATCTGGGGTATTAATTGGTGGGCCAGTCTTTCAGTGTGGAGAGGTGTAATAAGAGTTGGTTCTATTCTCCTTGCAGCTAACTTAGTGGCTTTATCAGCTAATCAGTTCTATTTGCATTACAAAATAGGAAGTTTGGTGTCCTCAGCAATATATGACTATTAATTCCTTGGGGGAGTATCAAAGTCTCAAGCAACTTTAAACTGAGATCAACATGCTTTATTTCCTTTTTAGTAGCAGTGAGTAATCCCCTTGTTTTCCAGATGGCTCCATGGGTATGTAACACTGCAAAGGCCTATCTGGAGTTTATGTAAATGCTTTCTCTTTGTCCTGCACATAACTGGAGGGCCCTTCCAAGGGTTACTAGTTCAGCCCTCTGAGCTGAAATTCCAGAGGGCAGGGATCTTGCTGCCAAAGTTTCTACCAAATACCTTGCTCATTGCTTCCTATGGTCCATAAAAACTACTTCCATCAGTAAATAATTCAAGAGCAGAGATTTTTATATTTACAACAATAAGTCCCAGTCTGCTGGAATATATTTTCTTAAGGAGATGAACACCATCATGTTTGAGGAGTATCCAGACTGATTTATCCCAAACTCTTGGAGCAAGGTGGCATGGTTAAGTTTTTCAATAGTCTTTAAGGTCACAATAGGATTGCCTAGCAGAGATGCTTGATTGAGCTCCTTTCTGATTAAATATAGTAATAAAATCATAAGGAGTATAGATGTAAGCTGGACAGCTTAATATGAATTGATTTGTCTCTAGAAGATGGTTACAAATAGCTGTGCCTGTGTGCAGACAGGCAGGTCAGTCTTGAGATGTGGGGTCTAGCTGTTTTATAGTCATGCTATCAGTTGGGTGCTCCTCCAAAGGGTTGAGTAAAATCTCCCAGGGTGATGCCTTGCCATTCATGTAAGAACAAGTGGAACTTCTTCTGTGGAGTCTGGGAGTCCTAGAGCTGGGGCAGTAAATAATTTTTACTTAAGGTTCTAAAAGTAAGTGCACATTATGATGTACAGAAGAGGGCTTCCTTTTCACTTCCTTTAAGGGCTTCATATAGTGGCTTAGCAATAAGTCCAAAATTAGGTATCCACAGCTTATAGTAACCAGCAATGTCTAGAGAGCCTATGAGTTCTTTTTGGTTCTTAGGCTTTGACACTCCATATAAGGCTTCCTTTTCACTGTGCAGGAGGGCTCGATGTCCCTCAGAGAATTTAAATCAAGATATTTAACAAAGGTTTGTGTAACTTGGGCCTTCTTTTCTGATACTTATATCCTTTCTTGGCTAGTTTCTGTAAAATTATTACTGTGTTCTCATCTGATGTCTCTTGTGTTTTGCTATGTCATCTACATATTGAAGGAAGAAACCTTCCTGGAGTTGCACCACCTGCAGATTTCTGGATAGGGCTTGCCCCGAAAAGTCAGAGAATTTTTAATCCATGGCAGCACAGCCCAACACTACTGTTGTTTCATTCTATTGTTGGGATCTGCCATTCCAAAGCAAAGAGCCTCTGTGTTTCCTTCTCTAGCAGGATGCAAAAGAAAGAATCTTTTAAGTCCAGGACTGTGAATCAGCTGTATGTGTTAGTAATATTAACAAAGAATGTGTAGGATTTGGGCACCACTGGCTAGACCTCCTCCACTATCTGAAGACTAGCTCCCAAATCTTGTAAAAATCTACTTCCCTGAGTACCTGATTTAAGCACTGGTAAGATAGGGGTATTAAAGTCTGATTAACAGGGTCTAATTAGTCTTCACTTGAGAAATTTCTTGATTAGGGTTAGATGCTGGCTGTAAGCTCCTGTGTGAGTGGATTCTGTTTAAATGTGGTTGGGTGGTATTTGGCCACAGTCTTACCTTGAATTCCTGTGTTTCAACCACCTATTCTGGGGGTCCCCCAGTAGGACATACCTCAGCTGGAACCTGTTGTTTTATCTCTTTGGGTACTTCAAACTTTCCAGTGTTCCCAGCTAAATACAGCAGAGCTGCTTGGAAGGCACAGATCTGTCTGGCTTGGACCTCTATGTTCATTTCATTTGGTGAAAATAAAAATGAAGCTTGCAATTTGGATAGTGTTGCCTGAGAAGGAGAAGTAGGCATTCAGGCATGTAGTGAAATCTAATGAGTTACATGAGTCTCTCCAAACTGACATTGCAGTGGTTCTGAAAATTGTTTAAACTTTTTAGTCCCACAAATGTTAATGATAGGGATTGTTTCATTAGTTTCTTTAGTTAGCCTCTGGTTGAAAACTCTATAAGTGGTTCCAGTGTCCATCAAGAAGTCAGCTAACTTCTTGTCCACTTGAAATGGGTCCCGAGGTCCATTTCAAGTGTGTGATCTGGATGGTTTCCTGACCAGTGGAAGGTGCTTCCAGGCCCCATCACTCCAGGTTGCTCTCTTCATCCCCTGCTAACTGTGGGAGTTGGGCTGCTACATGGGATATTCTGGCAAGGGAGGCTCGGGCATTCATGCTTCCAGTGTCCCTCTTCTTTATAGTAAGTACAATGCTGTGAAACTAGTTGTGTTCCTGGGGGCCCTGGGGTGTTTACTCTTCACTGAGTTTCCCATGGAACTGTTCCCTCATCTCAGGGTCTGTGGACCTCTGATGTTCTGGCTGATAGCTGTTCCTATGAAGCTGGCTTTATAGGCAGCATATTACTCTTGCTGCTTCTTATGGGTGAATTCTGAGTTGTATAAAACATTAAAGGCAATCTCTACTAATTGTGACATAGGCATGTCCAATTCCCTTTCTAATTTCTGGAGTTTTCTCCTTATATCAGGAGCACATTAAGTGTAATTAACAGTGCACAGATTAGTTGGGTTGTCTGTGTCTAGATCAGTGTACTGCCTATAGGCCTTGAGCAGTTGCTCTAAAGAGAAAGGCTGGATTTCTTCAGGATCTTGAACCATTTACTGAAATTATTAAGGTTTTTTGTTTGGGCACTACTTTTCTAAGATCTGCAATAATATAAGCTTAATGATTTAATTTGGTCCTGTCTGACTGCTCATTTGGATTCCAAGTTAGCTCAACTCAGGCAACTGCTTGGTTTCATGGAACATGTACCAAATTATTTGGATTATTTTTGCTCAGAGAGTCAGCATCTTCATGGGCTTTTACATAGATACTTGAAGTATATCACTCAGAAAGGAATATGCATAAACAATAAGTGTATAGAAAAAGTACATGTATATTATACAGAGTCCCCGTACCTCAACCCACCACAAATATCTTGCATTGTTTTGAAACATTTGTAACAAATTATGAAAGAACATCATCAAAGCATAGCTACTAACTATAGACCATAGCTTACATTTCATGTGTTTTTTTCCCAAACCATCCTATTATATATTTTTTGTTCATAAACCATACAATTTACCTAAAGTGTACAATCAATGGCACATGTTTTAATCACAGAATTGTGCATTCATCACTGCCATCAATATTAGAGGATTATAATTACTCAAAAAGAAAAAAAAAACAATAAAAACAAACCACTATCTCCCCATATATTAGTGCTACTAATTAAAAATCCTATAATGTGCTTTCACCATTTCTATTCATTTCCAAACATTCACAAAAACGCTTTTTCACCAATTCTGCCCAGACTAAACCCCAGCTTTCCATTCTCTAACCACATTCTATTCTCTGGTGACTTACATTCCAGCTATCAACTCCAAGAATTTACTCATTGTGTTTATTGCATAAGAGCAAAAACATACAATATTTGTCCTTTTGTGCCTGACTTGCTTCACTTGACATAATGCCCTCTGGGTTCATCCATATTGTCATATACTTCAAGACTTAATTTCTTTTTGCAGATGTATAATATTCCACCTGTGTCTATACCACAGTTTGTTCATCCATTTGTCAGCTGATGGACACCTGAGTTGTTTCCATCTTTGGACAATTGTGAATAACATCATTATGAACATTGGTGTGCACATGTCTCTTTGTGCCACTGCTCTCAGTTCTTCTGGGTATATTCATAGTAGTGGTATTACTGTGTCTCAGGGCACATCTATATCCAAATTCCTGAAGAACCACCAGACTGCCACAGTGGCTGTACCGTTCTATATTCCCAATAGTGCTTAATCATTCCTGTCTCTCCAACATTCTCTCCAACATTTGTAATTTTCTGTTTTACTAGTGGTCATTCTAGTAAGTGTGAAATGATATCTCATTGTAGTTTTGACTTGCATTTCTCTAATCATCAATTATGTTGAAAATGTTTTCATGTGTTTTTTCACCATTTGTATTTTTTTAAAAAAATGTCTCTTCAGGCCTTTTGCCCATTTTTAAAATCAGGTCTTTTTATTATTGAATTTTAGGATCTCTTTATATATCAGGGATATTAGACCCTTGTTGGATATGTAATTTCCAAGTATTTTCTCCCATTTAGTAGGCTGCCTTTTACCTTCTTTACAAAGTCCTTTGAGATACAGAAATATTTAATTTCGAGGTCCCACTTATTTGTTTTTGATTTTGTTGCTTGTGCCTCGACTACTACAAGGTCTTGTAGATGTTTCCCTACATTATCTTCTAGGCATTTTATGGTCCTGGCTTTTATGTAGGTGTTGGATCCATTTTGAGTTGATTCTTGTATAGGGAGTGAGTTAGAGGTCCTCTTTCATTCTTTTGGTTATAGATATCCAGTTCTCCCAGCACCATTTATTGAAGAGAATATTCTGTCACAGAAAAGTTGACTTGGTAGGCTTATCAAAAATCAGTTGGCCATAGAGGTGAGGGTTAATTTATGAACTTTTATTTCAAATTTATTGATCAATGTGTCTATCCTCATGCCAATAGCATGCTGTTTTGACCACTGTAGCTTTGTAATACACTTTAAGGTCAGGAAGCGAAAGTCTTCCCACATCATTTTTTGGGATGTTTTTGGCTATTTGTGACACATTTTCTTTCCAATTAAATTTGGTAATTTCTTTTTCTATTTCTGTAAATTAGGATGTTGCAATTTTGATTGGTAATGCATTGAATATAGAAATAAGTTTCAGTAGGATTGATCTTCTTGATGTTTACTCTTCCAATACATTAACATGGAATGTCCTTACACTTGTTTAGGTCTTCTCTGATTTCTTTTAGCAGTGTTTCATAGTTTTCTGAATAGAGATCCTTTACATTCCTGGTTAAATTAATTCCTAGATATTTGAGTCTTTTAGTTGCTATTGTATATG
>JAQZBX010069932.1:0-15500 GCA_029593785.1 Cabassous unicinctus
ACACTCTCTCCCACACAATTCTGCAGGCTATGGGAAGATATATAATGGCATATATCTGTCATTGTAATGCCATTCCGGATGATTCCCAAGTCCTGAAAAAAAACCCACATTACACCTTTCTCTCCCCCTGCCCCCAGAGTCTCCAGTGGCCACTGCCTCCACATCAATGCTGTAATTTCTTCCATTGCTAGAATCACAAGTCTATTGTAGAATACCAGTAAGTACACTCTAGTCCATAGTTCATTCCCCAATCCTGAGGATTCTGGGATGGTGATGTCCACTCCACCTCTAATTGAGAGGGGGCTTCGATCCCATATAGCCGATGGATGGGACTCTCTTGTTTGCAGTTGTTGGCTCTCTTATTTCCTTGGTATGGTAGTTGTCAATCCTCACCTCCTTGTTAGTTGTCCTGGGTGAGTCCAATGAACTGGAGAGTAGGTGTTGCAACTCCACTGAGGCTCAGGGCCCAGCTGGCACATGGACAGCCCAAAGATTCAAGTCTCTTGGACGTACACCTACCAATTCCAGCACCAAGTATAGATTCAAATAAAAGGGACAGATGAGCCATGTGTAGGGAAGCCATAACTGAGTCCAACTCTGTCACTCTCAGGAGCACAAACTCCAAAGTAGGGCCCACTGGCAAGGCACTGAACTCCAGAGCTATCTGCCCTGACCTGGGTGTCTCCAGAGCACTCAGGAGCCCCACTATTTGAGGTAGTACCCACTTTGGCAGTCTATGAGATCCTGCTGAGATGTGTGTAAGGGTTACCTCTGGGATGACCTCCTAACTCACTTTGAAGTCTCTTAACCATATAAACTCATTTGTCTTTACCTTTCCCCCCTTTTATCTGAGGTCTTTTTCCAGTTGCATTACTACTTGGTGCTTGGCAGTAATCCCACAGTGCCAGGGAGGCTCATCCCTGGGAGTCATGTCATGCTGGGGGGAAAGTAATGCATTTATATGCTGAGTTTGGCTTAGAGAGAGACCACATTTGAGCAACAAGGTGGACTCCTCTTTAAAGAGTTTTTTTTTTTAACTGTAGGAAGAAGGGAGTTGGTAACCTAGAGGAGAGTTGCTTCCAGATTTAGGCATTAGAAGATGAGCAGTTCTTTGTGAGAATCCAAGGTGTGGTGGTGTCTGCCAGTAGGTAGTTGATAATCAGATATTTTTGCTAAAAAGGTCAGGTTCTCCCTTGAGGTCAGGGTTCTGGAACTATTATCAGCATCTATACTAAAGGGACACAGAGTGAATGGGTTGAAGAGTAAGATGTCAAAATCATTAAAGATGATAGGCAAGGGTCCTGTAGGCAGAACATGACTTATACGAGAAGAGGTGGTGCTTATGGTGAATGCAGATTTTGAGGGAATGGAGGTTATAAAGAGATGGCAGAGAACAATGATTGGAAATAGTAAGAGGAATTGAGGGTTGCTCTGGCATGCTACTCATATCTAGTAGGTATGTATACATGGACAGGAGGATGATGGCAAAGCCTAAGAGTCACTGGCTTCCATCCACCCTATTGGAAAGATGTGTAAGGGAAATGGGATCATGAGGGAAGGAACAGGCTTAATTTTTTGGAGAAGAGGTAAAAGGAATGATCAAAGCACAAATTGAAAGTATGGTGTTTTTTTCCTTCCTTCCTTTCTTTCTTTCTTTCTTTTTTTTTAGGTGCCAGGGATTGAACCTGGGACCTTGTAAGTGGCAAGCCAGTACTCAACCACTGAGCCACATTGGCTCCCCTGAGTTGTTGTTGTTGTTGTTGTTGTTGTTTGTTATTATACGGGATTCATCTTCAAGGAAGGTTTACATCACAGAAGGGTTACAATGGGGGCTGCAGAGGATCATTGGTGGGGGGTGTCTGGGATGGGGGATTCATGGGAGTAAGTTCATCTGAATATACATGAAAGATATATAAATTTGTTCAAATGATGAAGGGATGGGCATGATCACGGTGGGTAGACAATCACTCAATAAATGAGGGAATCTAAATTCCCAGCCTGGAGAGCTCTGCCATATTCTTCAAGGGAGCAGCAACAGTCCCCCGAGTGCAGGGGCAGTGTCTGGCAAAAGAGGATGGCCCACTGATGGGTTCTTGTTATTGATGACTAGCCTTATGAGTCTTTGCTCTTGTAATTGAAACTTAGCCTACTGTTATGGGGTGCCTAAGGGTTGCCACCTGAGAGCCTCCTTGTTGCTCAAATGTGGCCTCTCTCTAAGCCAAACTCAGCATATGAACGCATTACCTTCCCCCCAGCTTGGGACATGACTCCCGGGGATGAGCCTCCCTGGCAACGAGGGATTAATACCAAGTGCCAACTGGCAACACAATAGGAAAAAGACCTTGAATAAAAGGGGGAAAATATAAAGACAAATGAGTTCATGTGGCTAAGAGACTTCAAAGAGAGTCAGGAGGTCATCCCAGAGGTAACGCTTATGCACACCTCAGTAGGATCTCATAGAACACCAAAGTGGATATCACCCCACACAGAGGGGCTCCTGAGGGCTCTGGAGACACCCAGGTCCTATAGAAGGGGGGATAGTCCCAGAGATTGACGCCTTATCAGTGGGCTCTACTTTGGAATCTGTGCTCCTGAGAGTGACAGAGTTGGACTCAAATAAGTCCTGCCTGCACATGGTCCCTCAGTCCCTTCTATTCAAACCTATATGTGATGCTAGAATTTATAGGTATACTTCCAGAGACTGGAGCCTCTGGCCTACCTATGTGCCAGCTGTGCCTGGAATCTCTGTGGGGCTGAAACTCCTACTCTACAGCTCAATGGACTCACCCAAGTCACCTGGTGAGGAGACGAAGATGGACAATGGCCATCCCAGGGAATGGTGACAGCCTGCAGCCACAGGCAGGATAATCCCATCCACCATATCCATGGGATATAAGCCCCCTCTCACTTGGAGGTGGAGTGGACATCACCATCCCAGTCCCCTCAGGATTGGGGGAAGAGCTATGGACTAGAGTGGACTTAATGGTATTCTGTTGTAGACATATTGTGATTCAAGCAATGGAAGAAATTATAACAATTATAACAGTGAGGTGGAGCCAGTGGCCACTAGATGCTTTCGGGGCAGGGAGGGGAAGGGCAGTAAGTAATACAGGGGCTTTTTCAGGACTTGGGGGTTGTCCTGAGTGTCGTTGCGGTGATGGATATAGGCCATTTTACATCAGTATATACCATGCAGAACTGTGTGGGAGAGAGTGTGGTCTATGATGTGAACTGTGGTCTATGCTTAGTGGCAAAGCCCCAGGATGTGAATATCCATTGCAGGTGATGTGTCACACTAATGAAAGATGTTTTTGTGGGATGTTATGGGAGGTGTGGGAGGTGGGGAACATGGGAATTCCTGTAATTTCTGTGTAACATTTTGGTAATCTAAGCACCTTTTAAAATATATATGTATATATATACATATATATATATATACATATACATATATATACACACACATATATATACATATATATATAAAATAACATTTATGTAAGCAAATGCACATATATGCATATATATTTATATATCATTTTACAAATATTGGTTTGTATTGTGAAAAATTTGATTTTTACCCACAATTAAAAAAAAAAAAAAAAGCACTGGGAACAGAACCCAGGACCTCCCATGTGGGAAGCAGTTTCTCAACCACTTGAGCCACATCCATTCCCCTGAATGTATGTTTTGCCTCAAGAGATTAGTAGTTCCACAGGACATAGTTGATGGTGCCAGACTTTGCCTCAGATGTCATTATTATCTGTGAAATATTTGTGGATAGGAGTTAGGGAGTAGACTGGTGATACCTGTTAGGGATGGTGAAAGAGCAGGACTGGGAGGGGTCCTAAACTGGCTCAGTTATAAACCACATCCCCTTTGCTCAAATTTCTAAGAAAAGTTAAATTTTTGGATTTTGCTAGGCCCTGGTTCTAAGCACTCCTCCTGAGAGAAAGATGCAGATAGTGAGGAAAGGTGAGTATCACGTTTGTAAAGGAAATAGTGATGCTGCCCAGGGTTTCCTGGATAGTATTATTCTCTTTTTGAAGGTTTATATAATAAAATTTTTAAAAAATTAAAAGGAATTATGTATTAATATCTTAAATGTGGTTATACATAATTCTAACACTGAATCAGGACCCTCTACCTGTTTTAGTTTTCTAGGCTACTCAAGCAAATATCAATTCAATGGTTCAGCTTGAACAATGGGAATTTATTAGCTTATGGTTTTGAGGCTAAAAGAAAGTCCAAATCAAGACATCATCATGGTGATGCTTCCTCCCCAAAGATCGTGTTCTCAGGCTGGCTGCTTGTGATCCTTGGCTCCTTAGTCATACGGCAAGGCACATGGCAGCATCTCCTAGTCTCTGCCTTCTCTTTTGGGTTTCATTAATGTCCTCTTGATTCCTGTGACTTTCTTTCTCTCACTCTGAATTTTGTTCCACTTATAAAGGACTTTAGTAATAGGATTAAGACCCATCCCAGTTGAGGTAGACGACAGAGTAACTGAAGTAACCTCATCAAAAGGTCCTCTTTACAATGGATTCATACTCACAGGAATGGATTAAATTTAAGAACATGTTTTTCTGGGATAAGTACAGCTTCAAACCACCATACTCCACCCTCTGGTCCCCCAAAAGGCATGTTCTTTCTATAGCAAAATGCATTAATTACATCATAATATTTAAATCCTTTCAGAAACAATGCTCAGTACAAAGTCTCATCAAAATCGGTCATTTGTGTGATCTACCTGGGGCACAATTTCCCTTTGTGGACCTGTGAAACCCAGAGAACAAGTTATTTGCTTCTAATATACAATGGAGAGACAGGTATAGGATAAACATTACAATTCTCATAGAAAGAAATTGGAAGGATTTGGGGCCATGTGTCCCAAACAATTTTGAAACCCAGCAGGGCACACTCCATTAGATTTCAAGGTCTGAGACTCTTCTATGGAACTATGTTTTATTCTCTGGGCCTGATGAAGCAGCAGCTCTACCCCTTCCAAGGTCTTGCCCAGCAACCATGCTCTACCTGAAGGCTGGGATGAAGGCTCCCACCTCTGCAAGCTTCTGGATGGTGGCCAAGCTCTCTGAAAATCCTGGCAATAGGCACCCTCTCAGAGCACAGAGGTGGCAGCTCTTTTCCTGACTTAAAATATTCTGGGGAGGCTGTGGCTAATGCAGGTTTGAGGTTAGGGAGAGGGAAAAACAGGTGTAATACAGGGGCATTTTTGGGACTTGAGAATTGTCCTGAATGACGTTGCAACAACAGATACAGGCCTTTATATATGTTGCCACAACCTACAGAATTGGGTGGGCGAGAGTGTAAACAACAAGGTAAACTATTATCCATGCTTAGTGGCAATGCTCCAATATATGATCATCAATTGCAATGAATGTACCACACTAATGAAGGACGTTGTTAATGTGGGAAAATGTGGGAGGTGTGGGGAGCGGGCATATGGGACTCACCTATATTTTTTATGTAACATTTATTTAGTCCTAGTACCTTTAAAAATAAATAAATAAAAAATATATTAAAAAATGCTCTGGGGGAGCTTTCAGGAAATATGGAAAGCTAATTTCTGTGGGTGGGACCTTGGTAGCCCATATTTTCACAACACTCCTCAGGTGCTCTCGACCCACGGTGAAGGCAGAGAGCATATCTTCACATGGAGAGCAGAAAACAAGGAACCTAGCTGAACAGCAACCCTCCTGTGGCTGTGAACCCTCCACCTGCATGCTCACAGCTCTGCGGGGTTGGGGTCTCACATCACTTGTTATCCATTCATTGTTTATTTGCAGAAATGTTGACACATGCTAGATTTGTGCTGATGGCACTTCGTTTTACAATCAATATGCCTCTACCCTTTTCCTCACACAGATAAATGTTAGGTGAAGGGAAACAAATTGGGAAACACCCTATTGTGAGTGTGTGTGTGTGTGTGTGTGTGAGAGAGAGAATGAGAGAGAGAGAGAGAGAGAGAGAGAGAGACAGAGAGACAGAGAGACAGAGAGAGACAGAGAAGGATACAGGGAAAGCTTTCTCACCCTAGAAGAGGAGTTCTGTGGGGCACAGCAAAATACCACCAACCACCCCATCCGTAACTCCAGGACTAACTTTAATGCAGTATTCAAAATTATACAAGTTGAGTTCATTTGTCATTTATATCTTATATACATTTAATAACTTAATATAAACTATTTATCATTTCAATGAAGTAATCATTAAATAGTGTCTTTGTGGGTAATGTCCAAAGGAAATTTAAGAGTTTAATCCTTTTCTTTCATATATATATACTATATATAATTTATCTTCCAGTTATTTAAAATACATATTATATAAAATTTTTATTATGCTAAAGTTCAACATTGCAAGTATTCTGATTGAAATGATGATAGTTCAGGATCTGTCTCAAAATTTAAAAAATGAATTTAAGTTAGGGTATTGGTTTGCAAAGGATATCATTAAATTATATAGTGAGTAGACAGATTTTTCACATGGGGAGCTCTTGTTTCCAAAAAAGAAAACATTCATTCCCTTATTCTCTTACTGCGTAAACATCTGAATCCCAATATCTACTTTAAGTTCACTTTTTTCTAGGTAAAGAATTAAGCCTTGTGCATATATACATATGTACATACAGATACCTCTATCTACAACTATGCATATATTTTTACTTTCCAAGAGTGAAACATGTTCTCTGTAGAAACGGTATAAAGTGCAAATAAGCAAAGAGAAGAGAATAAAAGCAATTGTAGTATATTTTTACCTTATCATCTGGCAAAAACCACTGTTAATGCCTTAGAGTATGACATTCTAACTTTACACACACACACATGAACACACATGCAAGGGAGTAAATCTGTATATAGTGTTTAGTAACTTGGTTTTTTTCCTACTTAACAACATATTTGAACATTATTGTTGTCATAAAATATTCTACAATATGAATTCATCTGGAGAGTATTCCATGGTTTGAATATAATAATTTATTTGACAAATCATCATCTGCTAGGTTTAGATATTAAAATTTTGTATTAGAGTTAGAGATTGGATTTAGATTAGATTTAGATTATTTAAATAATTTGTAACTTTGTTTTTTTGGGAGTTTGTTTTTGGTTTTACTTTTTGTTAATAAAAACTGCTGGTTTGAATATCTTTGTAGTCAAATTCAAAGCTTTTAATGCTAAAACATAAAATGGTGGAAGAGGAATTTGTCTTGTGCCTCAGTTGGTTGTTGTAGGCGATGGAGTGCATTGTTTGTATTCTGGCAGGTTGCATGGACATCATAGGACTATTCTCCTAAACTCTGGGAGATTTGGAGGCCTCTGAAAGCCTACTGAAGATGCTAAGACCTTCCCTGGTACTCCTACCTAACACTAGCTACTTTTATACACATTGTTCACGTTAACTTGTATGGATCCATGACCTCTGTATATGCTGAACTTTCTAATTTTTAAATTCTATGTTGTTTGCTACTTCTGGAAAGCTTTTGTTCCACCACAATTCTCTAGCTTTTGAAATCCAAACCTTTCAGTAAAACCAGCTCAAAGGTCACTTTTTCAATTAAGTTTACCCAAGTCCTCCAGAAGGAATTTATCTCCATCTCCTTGGTGCTCTTCCTGAAGCACTATGAATCTCTATATTGCACATAGTGCAGTTTACCTAGTATTATTATTTGGAGTTATAGCATATGGTGGGTACGTTTTAGTCATCTTTATTCTGCTTGTAATGCATTTCACAGTATTTTTCAGATGTTGGACATCAATACACGTTCCTCAAATTGAATTGTTTACTCATTTAAATTTAAATAAGCCACTTCAAATCTTAAGTATTTTTCTTTCTTTTTCATTAGAACACAAAAGTGAGAAATGGGTAGTAATGGAATAAGTTTTAATTTTCTAATTATCTTAATCTTGTCTCAAAAAGTGCAAAACACAAACCACATAAAGCATTCCCAAACTCAGCTTGCAAGCGGGCTGTTCATTCTTTTCCTCTCTACCTGTGCCTGAGACCTTCTAATGTACATCCTAGGCCTTAATTAGTCCTGATAGGGTCACCTATACTGTAGATAAGTTTTGGGGAATATAACATGTAGGATAAATATGGATTCTGATCCCAGATGTGCAAATAAAGAGCTATTTGATTGTGAGGAACACTTTAATCTACATGTCTCAATTTCTTTAGAAAGTGAGGAAACAGGAAAAGATCTTTATGGAATCATCATTTAACCATAAAAGTCTACAATTTTCTGACATGTTTAGTGAAAACTTACTAAGGACTATGCAGTGTGCAAAACATTTTATGTTTTTAGGATGTTGGTAAAAGAAATCCAATTCAAACTGCCTTTAAAACAAGAAATTTATTGCTTTATATAATCAGAAAGACTAAGGGTATAAGGACTTCAGGCTCATTTGAATTCAGGGGCTCAAATGATGTCATCAGCTTTCTGATTCTCTCCATCTCATCAACCTGCCGTCTTTTTTCTGTCTTCATCTCCTGGCTTCTCTGTGTGTTGGCTTCACTCTTAGGCAGGCTCATGGGATATAATGAGAAAGATGGAGGGCGACAGCCTCAAGCTAGAAACTCTTGGAGAGGATTCTTTCTTGCCTAGTTTAGATCATGGTCTTAATGCTTTGCCCAATCATTCAGGCTTTAATACTGTACCAGGACCATATGACATAGAGTAGGAGGTAAAGGAAAATTGGTATTAGGGAAGCATATTAAGCTCCTTGTTAAAATCATGACATTCCTGGGGCAGACAGAACTTTAAAGTTCATTTCTCCATTGTTCAATCATCCATTGCAACTCTGTCAAAAAATGATTTAGCTATATTTAATAACACTGATTTTAGAGAATTAGTATTTTTGCTTTTAGCCAAAGTTCTAAATGATACAGATAGAGAGTTTTCTCTTCATAAAAATAACCAAAAAAATATAAATAATTATCTACATGAAATGGGTAAACATTGTCAGAAATATTTATATAATGTGCTAAAATCCCTTGAGTTATAATCACTAGTCTTACCACACATTCAAGAGTGCTCTTCTCTTGCTGTTTTTTTTTAAGAAAGAAATTATAAGGCAAAAAAATATAATTCCCTTCTAGAAAAGAGAAGAGTGATGGTCCAAGATAGAAATATGAGAAAACTTTGGGACAATTTGTAAGTATATAATTCTAGGATGAGAAGGTAAATTGAATCACAGATCTGAATCTTTATTGTGTTCTAAAGATGATCTCTGACATTTATTACACAGAAAAAGCATAGAGTTGAGAATGAGGGCCCATATTAATATGCCAGCCTCCTTTGATTTAAGGGGCACCCATAAGAGGAAGGCTTGTGGATTGAGGGACTTAGTTTCTAATGAATAACAAATACAATGGTCATTTCAGAGTATTGTTGATGGTTTACTATGTGATGGATGCTGTGGTAAGTTATTTATGCTTATCATCTTCTCATAAAGATGGACCCTTTCATTTTCCCTATTTCATAGTGAAAGCAACTATAGTTGAGAGCAATAATCATGTGCCAAGTTCGCATAGCTAGTAAGTAGTCAGTACTGGGCCTGGAACCCAGGTCAGCATGGCTCTGGAGCCCACACACTTAAGTATCATGGTGTTATCTAGCAAATTGAACCATATGAATTGACATTTTTGTGCTTCAAAATGGTCTAATATCAATTATTTCATAACATAAAAGAATATACATTGTACCAGAACCTTTGAGTTTTAGAGAGATGGTCTTCATATTTTCCTACCTTTAAAATCTTAAGGATGAACATTTGTGATGTCCCTTCTTTCATGCTTTAGAGAAATTACCTTTTTTTTTCTCTCCTAATTCTAATTCTGAAAGAATGCAATACAAAGTTTGAATTTATAGTTCTACTTACTACAGGCAAGAACTTCTGTAAAATCTCATTATAAAGTTCTAGTGGCATGATATTAATTTCTTGATTTACCATAGCAGGTGGTCATGAAATTACAATGGAAGAAAGTAATGCCAAATTGCAGAATGCTATCATAATGATAGTTTTGTCACCTTGGGCAAGTAACTGAACTTATTTTAGTCATAATAATCCATATTCCTTATAAAGTAATTGTGAAAATTAAATTAGAAAATGCATGTAAAGGGCTTGGCATGGTACCTAGCTTAATGAATTTTACCAGTTATTATTATTTTCATTTTATATCTAGATATTTAAGTGTGTGTTTTTGAGAATTGCATTCGTTTGAGACATTCTGAGATGATTTGCTGAGGCAAGTGTACAGCTGGTTGATATTATAAAGATTACATGAGCACTCCTAGGCTTTTTAAGACTTGGCTCTGCTATCTAGGCCTGTGGTACTGTTATGACAAAAGCTCACTTCAGAGTTTGTTTTCTTCAAGGGAAACCATCCAACTTTGTTATCTGAGCTGCATGGGAGAAATTTAGTCACATGCCACTTGCTGATGCTCAGGAATGTTGCCTATTTATAAGTTTGCTCTTTTTCACCAAAAAAACAAAGTGGTAGAAGTTCTTAGCTATCAGAGCAACAGTTAAAAGGCTTTCTTTCTCTCTTTTGCTGAAAGGTTCCTTCTTCATCAGTGCTCTCACAAGAATTTACACCCCACAGTGAGTCAGGCAGTAAGTTTCCTTCTTCCCGGCAAGCAACTTAAAGTCAAGTTCTGTAGCTATTCTTAGCTGCTCCACACCCTGTAATGGATGGAAGATACAGAATGAACTTGCAAATGACACATTATACTGCTGACAAACAGGGTGGCTTGTGTCAGATTGAGTTCCCAAGTCTCTCTCTTTTTTTTTTTTTTTGGTGTATTAAGAACAGTGAAAAAAGACACAAAAAAGGCGGGTCTCCTTGAGATTTCAGTACCTTAGCAGATGTAGCACCATGTAATGGAATGCATAGAAAGCAGAAGTATACTTTGCAATTCACTGGTTTCCACACAGCTCGCCACCCATAATCAGGAATCAGGGCTAAATTAACAATGTCAAAGCAGTTATGATCTACCTTTCACTTGCAAGATCTCATCATGATTGTGAATACTATATCAATAGTGGCTTTGCTTTTGAGTGGTAAGTAGAACATTGCATCATCATATGCACAAACAAGATAACATCCCTCCTGGCAGCTTGGCCATTAAAGTCAGCATGCATATAGAAAGCATATCTAATGAGATAACTCTTCCCACCTATCCCTACCCATTTTCTCAAGGAGCCAGACTTCTCCTAAAGCAGAAGGAATGCATGCATATTCATTACAGTGCTTATCACATTGCATCATCATTACCTTTTTATATGTCTGTTTCCTAAGTATACTTTTTCACCTTATGTGTTCCCAACTTCTAACATGATGCCAGGCACATAGCAAGTATAATGTATTTATATGGATATACAAATGTGTGTGTATGTAGATATATATTGAAAATGGAATCATATTATGTATGTTCTTTCATAAGCTCACTTTTGAAACCTAACAAATTTATCATAGATATTTTTCATGCCATGAAATACAGTGATACATATTTCTGATATATTTCACTTTGTAAAAGTATCATAACTTACCCAGGCCTTTCTTATTGGACACATGGTTTATTTCTAGTTTATCATTATTAGAAAAAAAATACATTACATTATGTTTTTATTCAAGACCTGTTTGATCATTAATTCAATCATTAATTATAATTTATAATTAATATATACTTATTGGGTGCCTTTTTTATGCCAGGCACTGTTTAGGCTCTGAGAATATCATAGAAAACCTTTTTCAGTGAGAGGAGAGGGACAATAAACAATATAAGAAAAAAATATAGTATGGAATCAAGCTAATCACTTATGATCTGTTACTATCCTTAATGTATGTGACACACCAATAAATATGATTATTAAAAATATGTATGTTCAAAGGCAATCAGTTCTGTGGAGAAAAATTAAACAGGGAGTGCTGGATGGAAATTTAAAATAGGGTGATCAGGCAAGGCCAGAGAAGGTGACATTTGGGTAAAGACCTGAAGGAGAGGAACTCCTTCTAAGCTCCTTGAGGACTGAGATCTTCTCTCTTTTGTTCACCCTTATGTGGAGATCCCTGCCTTCAGGGTCCTTAGAATCCAAGGTCTAATGTTCTTTGGGTTATCTTCAACCTGTGAGATTTAGGATGATTTCTATATTAAGAATATTTTCAAAAATTTTTATAACCACCACGTGCCACTTTAAAAATAAGAAATATGACATCCTAATTTTAAAAATTCTTGTTTAGATTATTATGTTACAGTCATCTTACTGTGGAGGCATGCCATGTTTGCAAGGAGTCTACCCCTCAGCCTTACCCATGTGAACTGCTATGGAGCTAAGATCATTCATCATGCACCTAGGAAACCCTTTCTTTGGCTTAAGTGCAAGACTTCGCATTTGCATCATTAAGTTTTGGCCCTAAGTCGATCAAGTTTGGGAAATTGTAAGATTTCAATGCAACACTGAAATAGGGCATACTGTACAGCAGCTCGAATGTGAAAGGTCAAGCAGACCTTTGGAAGCAAGTCATAGAGCCTTTTGCTCAGCTCTTCTACCCTCCCTCCTCCATTTTTGGAAGATGTTGCTTTCTCCCTTTGTTGGAGGTCATACTGTTCCTTCATCTTTGATGGATTGCTCTATGAATTGATGCACTAGGGAATACTTGTAGAAGTAAATAGAGGGAGACCAGGAGTGAGAGAGACCAGCTTCTGCTTCTGAGAGAATGCTTTTATATTTTTGTGTAGCAGGTTTTTAGTTCACTCTGTGGTACTCAAAAAAGCCCCAATCTTCTATGCATAGAAAAAAAGCTAAAATCCATCTCTAGAAGCTTACCAGCAAGAATGCTTTTTATTTCTACAGCTATTGTCTACTTTGATGTAAAATTCCTAACTCTTTTTAGTGGAACATTTATCTTACTGAGCAAAGAAGAAAGTTTTTTTTTTTTTTTTTTTTTTTTTAAAGTACTTTCAACTGAAGGAAGGAAGAAAGGAAAGAGTTTGCTTAGCAGTTCACAATATTAGTTTTATTCACTCCTGGCATTTGCATAGAAATTGATATATTCTAAGGTATTTTTACTTCTCTCCTGTGATTCCCATAATGGTGTAAGGTAGGAGTGTTATTTTTGTGCATGTTTATAGATGAGTAAACTAAGACACAGAAAAGGGAAAAAAATTGCCCAAGGGCATGGGCTTAAGATTTATTGAGTGCTTACCTGTGTCAGGCACAGCTCTAAGTGCTTTATATATATTCTCTCATTTATTCCTCAACAATCCCCAATAAAGTTGGTATTATTTTTCAGATGAGGAAATGAGGCACTGATAAATTAGGGTGACTTGCCCAAGGACATGCATAGCTAATTACTGGCAAAGACAGGCATTTTAACCCCACAGAATCCTGGTTCTAATCCAGAACACTTAAACACTGTTCTCTAGGGCCACTCCTCTGAGAAGAAACATGAGTCTAGGACTAACGTCATGGAATCTGAGCACTGGACAGTCTCTAAGTTCAGTAGCTGCAACCGTGGCATGCCTACTGGCTTGGGATGCAGAAGGATGCCAAACTGGTCTCAGGATTTTTATATTATTACAGTGAACTCACAATAAAATGTATTCCTAGAAATTCTACTATATTCTTTTGTCCATAAAACTTTTGATAAAGATTATAAATTAATAAAATACCTGTATGTTTGCATTGGAAATAGTAGTTGCATTTGTGATAGCAGGACCTGCATTCTTAGGAAATGTGGTTGACAATACAGATCTTCTTAGACTTCCCTCCTTCTTGCATGACCAATACTCAACCAATTTCTGCTTCATCATACCCAGTGATGGCAAGTTCACTATTGTTTTTGAGGCAGTTTGTTCTATTTGGGGATAACTAATCACTGGGAATTTCTTTTTTTTTAATGGAATTGAAATCAGTTTTCTGAATGCAATAAAATATATATATTTTAAGGATTCCAAGATACGGTATGAAATCTCTGCAGTTAAATTTAGCTCTAATTTTATTGAGGGAAAGCATAAGACCTTTACAAACTGTTCAGGACAGGGAGGTAAAAATAGAGTCTAAATGTTCATCAAATATATTAATAGTATGAGAAATAGTTTGAGAAAATGTGACCTGTAATGATGTACTGTTTTAACTTCCATAGTTTCTTCCACCTTTGCTCTGAAACTTTCATTGTACAGCTATGTTATAGTGGACAGACCAATACCAGCATATAATTTTGGACCACAGGCTTATAACAGAGAGGAAATTACACTGTGGGTAGTGATATTAATGTGTGTGTTTGTGTGTGTGTGTGTTTTAGGGGGATGATGAGTGAAAGATGTAGAAAAATAAATTGGGCAAATTAATTGATGGGCTGTATTTATAATTGGGTCTTTCCTTTCTGTCAAAATTGGGATTCAATTCAATTCTACAAATATTCTTAAGCATCTTCTAGGTTCCTGACTTCAATGTTAGGTACTAGGGATACAGTGATAAAAACACAGAGGTGATTTCTGCCTTTAGGGCACTGCATGTGGTTGTGAATGGGGCTCAAATGCTGCCAGAATTCCATTTGATAAGCCAAGCACCCAAGCCCAGAGCTGTGTCTTCCTGGGTCGAAGGGACACTTTACCTGACCAGCATAGATGGGCTGTATGGGCTTATAGCCATCTGCTTGCCTTTATAGCAAGAAAGGCAGTATTTAATCAAATAACTGTGAATGTGATTAGTGTTACAGAAGAGAAGTTTAAGACACAAGGCAATTTAGGTCAAAAGGCCAGGAAAGGTCTCCTTGAGAAAGTGACATTTAAGGATGTGATTAGGAATTGAAGCCACATTGGCCCAGATGAAAAATGTCAGCTCACTTCTCTATTTCTCATGCAAAAAGTTGTAGGTGGCACTGAACCCTCAAACAAATATCGACTATTGGCTCAGTGACAATTGTTGTTATTCAGTTAGTTCCAGTAGAAGCTAAATACCCAAGGGGAAGATAGAGAGAGAGAGAGAAAGAGAAAAAAGGGAGGATACAGTGAAAGTTCCATGAGTCGCTGACGTACCTTCTTCTTCCACTGCCTAAATTGAAACTTGAAGCTCTCGAGTTTAGTGTAGCTGGTTTAAACAACAATGATGACAAAAACTAGGAAGATCCTATAAATCCATAAAGACAGATTTGCTATCCTATAATTTAGAAACTGATGGGTTGAATTCCCTGACCACCCTTTGCTAAAGGTTGAGTATACCTTTTAAAAGCAGGGGAGAAAGAGAGCAAGAGAGAGAGAGAGAGGGAAAGAGAGTCTGTCAATTACCATATCATCAAAGATATGAACCAGTGTATTCAGAGACTTCTCTCTAGTGACCTAACTTACTTTCTCTCCTTTACTCCCTCTATCATTTTCAACCTTGGATGTGCTGATGCTTCTTTAGTGGATAAAGTAAGACTGTGCTTAGGCCTCAAATCAATTCAGACCTTTAATCAAACCTTTCTTTTTTTTTTTTTTTAAA
>JAQZBX010069933.1:0-15501 GCA_029593785.1 Cabassous unicinctus
TTTGATTCAAAAAAAAAATTATATGTATCCATTATATTTAATTGAGAAATGTATATATTTATTCATCTGTGTTTACTTTTTAGTTTTTAATTGTTTATATTTTCAATTATTAAATGTACAAAATAAAGTTTAAAAAAAAAAAAGCTGAAAGAATTAATTACCAGAAGACCTGCCCTATGAGAAATGTTAAATGTTCAGACTGAAGTAAAAGGACTCTATATAGTAACTTGAAGCCATAAGAAGAAATAAAGAACTTTGGTGAAGGTAACTTGATAGGTAAATATAAAATCCTGTATCATTGTACTTTGGGTTTGTAACTGTTTTCCCCCTTAAATGACTTAACAGACAAATGTGTAAAGTGACATTTAATCTGTGTCAGTGGGCATACAATGTATAAAGATGTAATCTTAGCAAAAAACAATATAAAGAGGGAGGGACAGGGCTATATATGACTAGAGAGTTTGTATACTATTGAAACTAGGTTGGTGCTGTTGAACTAGGTTGTTTATAAGGGTTTAATATTCAGAATATAGAAAGAACTCCTACAACTCAATACCATTAAGGCAAATAACTCAATTAAAAAATGGACCAAGGATTTGAATGAACATTTCTCCAAAGAATATATTCAAATGACCAATAAGTATATGAAAACATGCTCAACCTCATTAGACATTAAAGAAATACAAATTAAAACTACAATGAGATAGCACTACACATCCACTAGGATAACTATTATTTTAAAAACTGACAATAGCAAGTGTTGACAAGGATGTGGACAAATAGGAACACTTGTACATTGTTGGCAGGAATGTAAAATGGTGCAGCCACTGTAGAGAACAGTTTGGTGGCTCCTCAGTCCGTTAAATATATTACTATATGACCTGGCAATTACACTCCTACATATATACTCAAAAGAACTGAAAGAAACAAGGCAGGGGACTGTATAACACAGCAAACCCTGTGATGAATGATGGACTGTGGTTAACAGTACAAATAAGAGAACTTTATCTCATGAACTATAGCAAATATACAATAGTAATCCATGTTGTTAGTAATAGGATGGTTTGTGGGGGAAAAATATATCAAATATAAGCTATGGACTATAGCTTATCTGTAAACTATAGTAGTCATCATTTGTAATAAACATGTCACAACAATGTAAGGTTTTGGTGGTGGGGCAATGTATGGGAATCCTGTATGGTATGAATGATTGTTTTGTTAACTTAAAACTTCTCAAATAAAAAAAGAAATAAAAATAAAGGAAATAAAGAACTGAAAGTAGAGACTCAGATAGATGAACACCAATGTTCATAACAGCATTATCCACAATAGCTAAAAGGTAGAAGCAACCCAAGTGTCCATCAACAGATGAACAGATAAACAAAATGTAGTATATCCATACAGTAGAATATGATTTAGCCTTAAAAAGAAGTGAAGTGCTGGTACATGCTACAACACTGCTGACCCTTGAAAACATCATGTTGAGTGAAATATGGCAGGCACAAAAAGACAAATTTTTTATGATTTCTTTTCTATGAAATACTTAGGATAAGCAAACTCATGGGGACAGAAAGCAGAATAGTGGTTACCAGGGGTGGGAGGAAGGGGACATGGGGAGTTATTGTTAAATAAGTATGAGCTTTGGTTTGGGATGATGAAAATAGTCTGGAAATAGATAGTGGTGAAAGTTAAACAGTAATGTCAACAGAATTAATGTCAAAGAATTAAAAAGATTTTCATGTCATGTATATTTTACCATAATTAAAAATTAATTAATTAGTTATGAAGAAACAAACAAACAATAAAGCTATACTACTATACCTAGGGGTAAAAGTGACATTGTATTTTTCAGTTCTAGAATTTATCTGATTCTTTTTTTATTTATTTTATCTACCTCCCTGCCACCCCCCGCCCGGTGGAAACCAAACCTGGGAACTCCCCTGTGGGAGGTGGATGCCTAGTTGCTTGAGCCACCTCCACTCCCTGCTTGTTGTGTCAATCATTGTGTTTCCTCATTGTGTTTCTTCGTTGTGTCAACTCGTTTCATCATCTTGTTGTGTCAGCTCGCCGCGCCAGCCCATCACATCAGCTCACTGTCTTGCTTGTCTTCTTTTAGGAGGCACCGGGAACCGAAGCCAGGACTTCCCCTGTGGTGAGTGGACGCCCAAATGCTTGAACCACATCCACTTCCCTATCTGATTCTTAGAGGAAAAAAAAAAAGAGTTTCATATCTTACTGAATTTCCCATCTATTCATCTATTAAAATTACCTTTTCTTGTAGATTCTTTAATATATTCATCATGATTATTTAAAAGTGTGCATACACATTCCAATATCTGGGTTGTCTATGGGTCTGTTTCTATTGACTATTTTTTTCATCTTGATTCTGGGTCACATTTTCCTGTGTCTTCACGTATATAGCAATATTTTATTTTATACTGTAGATTTTGGATTGTATTATCTTTCTGGGAAGAATGTTGCATATTGTTCTGTTTAATTGCTAGCCATTTACCTTGATCTAGTGGAGGCTTGGGGTTTTTTTTGGTGTTTTTTTTTTAAGATTTTATTTATTCATTTATTTATTTTTCCCCCCTTGCTGCTTGTGCTCGCTGTGTCCATTTGCTGTGTGTTTTTCTGTGTCTGCTTGTCTCCCTTTGTTGGGTCGTCCTGCTTCGTCAGCACACCGTGCCGCACGGGCTGGCTGGCCTTCACCAGGAGGTCCTGGAAATCGAACCTAGGGCCTCCCGTATAGTAAATGGGAGCCCTATCAATTGAGCCACAGCCGCTTCCCTGGAGGCTTGGTTTTAGACTTTGTTAAGGCAGGTTTATTTTGATCCTCACTCCTAAGTCATGGTATTCCAGCATCTTAATGAAAAGCCTGGTGTGCTTACCAAGCCCCTCTAACTTGGTGAGATTTGAACTAGAAAGTCCATGTTCCAAATGCCAAGCAGCTGCTGAAATCTCTGCTTAGCTCTTCCAGCTTTCCAGCTGTGTTTTCCCTGGACTCCTTAGAGCCACACCCCGCGCCAGAGGCAGCCAGGGATTTGAAGGGAGTTTCCCCACTCAGAGGCTCTCTCCTTAATGGAAAATCCATTTTGTCTCTCAACTTGCAGTTGTTGTGACAGTCCTGAACTCTAACTTCCTTTTCTTCAGCCCTAAAAGGCTTCTGCTTTCTGCTTGAGTTCTGTCCCACACGCACTACGTAAACCAGGGAATGTCTTCGGGGGAAAAGCCAGATGAATTTCTCTCACCAGTATGGTTCCCTTCTTTCAAGGGTCACCTGCCCCCCTCCCCTCCAGTTTCTGCCTGTTCTGGTCACTCTCCAGTTCTTTCAAACAGTTGTTTTATATATTTTGTCCAGTTGTAATTGTCATCACAGACAGTCCATCATAATGTAGCAGAATCACGACATTGTGCTGCTTAAGACATAATTAGT
Source organism: Cabassous unicinctus (assembly GCA_029593785.1). Classification (NCBI taxonomy): domain Eukaryota; kingdom Metazoa; phylum Chordata; class Mammalia; order Cingulata; family Chlamyphoridae; genus Cabassous; species Cabassous unicinctus. Next base: position 3,437 of record JAQZBX010069933.1, read on the forward strand.
GCTCAAGTACAGGTTAGATTTAACACTGGAAGTGATATGGTTTAGTGGAAAGCTCGAGGCCCTTTTGATGGGGTCTGGCCAGTCAACCTTGAGTTTAAGCTTCCACCACGTCACTTCACTGTGTGACTTTGAGCAAAGCCATTCTCACTGAGCTTCAGTGACCTCATTTGTAAACCAGGAACAATGACCCCTGCCTAGCAGGTGAGGAATTGAAGTAACCTGACTAAAAGCCCAGCATCCTGCCTGCACACAGGAAAATGCTCGATACACGGAAGCTGCCATTATCAGTGAATTACATGGTTTTCTTCTTACAAGCGGAGATCCTCAAATGACATGACAACGAGACTGTTGGCTTTGAGTAAGTCCCCATCCCCAGTCTAGTGGCACATGCCACCAGATTTAACCAGATGTTAAAATATAAGCTGATGTCCACAAGTTTGGTTTTCAAGTCATGTCAGGAACACGTGAGCTAAGAGCTGGGAGAGACCTGCACCCTCTGAGCTGACCCAGACTGTGCCTCCTAGGTAGCAGGAAGTCACCAGCTAGAGGGTCAAGGACGACTTCTGTCCAGGCCATGCCTGGGCTACATCGAGTTCTGACTGAATGAATTGGGCTGGGACTGGTGACACTCATTCTACTGCAGGGTTTCTTAACAAGGGGTCCGTGGGCTTGAATTTAAATTCAAAATAACATTATTCTTGTGGGGACGTGCTGGTGTGGGTGTGATATATTTATTAAATCTGTGGTTTTCACCCGACTGGCAAAGGGGTCCATGGAACAAAAAAGGTTAAGAACCCCTGCTCTACCAGTTTTAAACAACAACCCAAACTGGAAGAAATCAGAACATTTAACATTTAAGAGGAGGCTTTCTCTCTGAAGCAGCAGAGTCTACTGACACAGTGGCCAAAATAAGCACCTTGGCACAGGGAGCCAACTGTCTTTAACCAGGGGCACGGGGGCAAATGCTGCATCCTGGACTAGCTGTGTGCCCTTGGGCAAGTCCCTGGCCCTCTCTGGGCCTGCTTCCACCATCTGCTCAATGAGGTGACTTTAAGGGCCCGCTCAACCCTGGATCAGAAATTGGGAACCCTGACTCCTGACCATGGTCCTGCCTCCAACGTGGTAAGTGAGGTCGCGGACATCACATAATCACTCTCTGCTTCAGTTTCCCCACCTGTAACACTGGGTACGCATGCCCAACAGCCTCTTCTGCACCAGTTTGTCATGGGTCCCTTAAAAATAATAAGGTGTTCTGAAAACCAAAATACCAAACACGCACTGAGCCCCAAGATCTAAGGGCCTGCACTGTGGTAGGCAAGCTCAGCAGTCATGTGTTATAAGGGCAACTAGGGGAAATGGAGCCAGCTCCTCTTGGGGGAAAAAAAAATGAGCGCTTTCAAAAAGAGACAAATAACTTGCAATTTAAATGCATAAGAGACCAGGCTGTGCCACTGCATATGCAGATAGATGCAAATGATATGTAAATGGCCAAGAGTAAGCCTGGGATTGCCAACATCCTTTGCCAAGCAGCCAGTTATGGGGCCCAGCCAGGTCTGGTCTGTGCCAGAAGCTCACATCTGGGGCCCAGAGGCGTTGGGGTGAATGTTCAATTGCACCTCCTCCAGGAAGCTTTCCAAGAACCAGCAGGCCTCAGCCCCCTCCCTCTTCTCCCCAGGGCTGGGAGCCGGCCTCCAGATTTTCTGCGGGGGTGGTATTTTCTCTCCCTCCAGACTGAGAGCTCCCCAGGGCAGGGGCTCATCCTTGCTCACCACCACATCCCCAGGCCTGGCACAGAGCCTTGCTCTGAGTAGGCCCTCAGAGGCTGCTGGGTGAATGAATGCAGGAAGGCGGGATGGGTGGGTGAGTTGATTTCTAAGTCCTCTTTGACCCAGGGCAGACGCTGAGCCCTCTTCCAGGGCTTTCTGTTATGCGGTCACCCCACCCTGGGTGTCGAGTCCCAAAATCACGCCCAGCATCTGCACCAATGAAGAGTACAGGACTAAAGCTTGCAAGTGACTTACTAACTTATGAACTAGGGCAGGTTCCACTTGGTTCATACATTAACATCCTTTCCTGCTTATTTCATTCTGTCTTCCTTTCTTGGATGGACTCGCTCCTGACACAGAGGAGGCATACAACAAATGAATGCATGAAGGAATGAACAAACATGGTTTCAGCTAGCTTTCTAGAAACTGCCCACAACCCATTGCTCACTCTCTCTATGCCACAGCCCTCAAGTTCAGTTACTGATCTTTGTCTATTTGTTGCATCAATTATGAATTTTTCTTGGTCCCTATAAATTTTAGGGGCTGCAGCAGACACTTTTTGTGCCACATCCCGTGCCCTCAGCCCACCTCTGATTTCAGCTGCAGCGCGCAGTGGACAGTTCCAGCTGACAAGCCTGCGGCCTCAAGCAGGCCTCCCGAAGCCACTAGCACAGCTTGGAAGTGTGGGGGAGTTAATGTCTCCAGCCAACCTTCTACAGTGGAGGACAGGAGCCGGCGCTCCACCTCCCAACTTCCAGAAGACAATCCTGGGGTTCCCGGAAGAATGGCACCTTCCCTTGCCCACAGCAGTGACCGTTGCTCTTCCTTTTCCCCTCCCTACTCTCCTGCCTCCTGGGGTCACCCCCAAGACCCCAACTCAGGCTCTGCTTTCAAGGAACCCCAATTCTCCAAGTCTGGTTATGCCCATGGCCATGTGACCCAGGCACACGACTGCCTGCCATGTGTGCTGAGGTCGTCATCAAGCCAGAGCCAATTGTTGCCTTTACAAGCCAGCAATAAGCGATGCTGAACAAGCACGCATTTACTCATCCATTCCACACAGAATGCTTGGCCTCCTGCTCCGTGTGGGGCAGGCAGGGTCCTGTCCTTGTGGCCCTCCCAGCCTAGAGGCAGAGACAGAGACGAGACGAAACATCACTCAGGTCATCGTTTAATTATGGTTGTGACAAGAATATGGACAGGTGACTGGACTGGGTGTTGCTAAACACTTTCATTATCTCCTTGAGTCCTCAAAACCATCCCCTGCCCCTGGGGATGAAGAAAATGGGGGTCTGAGTGCAGGAACTTCTCCAAGGGAACATTAGCTAGCTCCTAAGTGACACATCTGATGTCTTAACTCATGGTGTCGTATCTTTTAAAAAATAAATAAATAAAAATAAATAAATAATGTGAATATTCTTGCTCTCCTGATTTTGTGATAATCAGGGTAGGCTAAACATTCGCTATATTAGAAACCATGCATGTGTCCCCAGACCTAGTTTTTCTTGCTAGGTCTGGTTTTTAGAATGCTGGTGATAAACTAAGCCTGATTTATTAAATGACCATCCTGTATGGGAAATGACTGTAACTCTAGTTACCTTTCGTCAACCTTAAGAGATATAGCAGGGGGACGGATGTGGCTCAAATGGTTGGGCGTCCATCTCCCATATGGAGGGACCTGGGTTCGACCCCCAGGACCTCCTGGTAAAAATTTAAAAAAGAAAAATAAGGCGCGTGGGCCACCAAGCCCCATGCACAGGTGTGCTGTCAGGCCCCATGAGCCATGCAGCAAGACAATGACGTAACAGGAGAGTGACACAGGGATAGCCAAGACGAGATGCACCAAAAAACCAGGAACTAAGGTGGTGCAGGCAGTAATAGGACGCCTCTCTCCCATATCGGAGGTTCTGAGGATTGAATCCCAGTAAAGACAGGAGAAGCAAGAGAAGAGAGGGCAGAAAATAGACACAGAGAGTTGCCCAGCGAATGGACACAGAAACAGCAAAAACAGGTGCGGGGGTGGGGGGAACAAAAATAGATGAAAGTAAATAAATAAATAAATCCTTTAAAAAATGTATAGGGGAGGAAGATATGGACTATAGTTAGCAGTAATACTTTTTTTTTTTTTAAAGATTTATTTATTTTATTTATTTATCCCCCCCTTGCTGCCTGTGTTGCTGTGTCCATTCACTGCGTGTCTTCTCTGCGTCTGCTCATCTCCCCCTTGCTGTGAGGTCTTGCCACATCAGCCCACGGAGCCGCGCGAGCCGGCCTGCCCTCACAAGCGAACCCGGGGCCTCCCATATGGTAAACGGGTGCTCTATCCATTGCGCCACACCCGCTTCCTGCCGTGAGGTTGCTGCATCAGCCCACCGCACCGCTCAGGCCGGCGTGCCCTCACAAGGAGGCCCCGGGACAGGAACTTGGGCCTCCCATATGGTAAACGGGGGCTTTATCCACTGAGCCACACACGCTTCCAGTAGTAATACTTTGATGATGCCCTTTCATGATTTGTTAACAAATGTTTCACAACAATGCAGGGTGTTTGTGGGGGGTGATGTGTGGGAGCCCTGCATGAGGTTATGCATGTTTGTTTTGTAAGTTCACGATGTTTACTGAACACTTATAGTTTATGTATGTTCATGTATGAATGATATACTTCAATAAATTGTTTAATAAATAAATAAATAAATAAATAAGCTCATGGCATCCAATCCAGAGCCCACAGAGGCACGTGGGCACTGTCCTGTCTGACTTGGTGGCAGGTGGCAGGTGGCAGCCGGCAGCCGTAAGTGGAGAGGGGTCTGCTTTCAGAGTCTCCAGGCCCATGTTCTAGAACAGTTCTGTCCAACAGCAATAAGAAGTGAGCCACAAATGGAAGCCACGTACATCATCGTAAATCTTCTAGTAGCTCTATTAAAACAGAATAAAAAAAAAATCAGTGGAATTCATTTTAATAATTTTTGCTATTTAACCCAATATAGCCAAAACATTATCATCTCCACATGTAATAAATATTAATACTAAGTCTTTGAAATCTGGTGTATATTGTATACATCCAGCACATGTCAATTCAGACTAGCCACACTTCAGGTCCTCATAGCAACACCTGGCTGCTTATTGCACTAGCCGTGTGACTAAGTCTCTTCCCATCTCTAAGTCTCCATCTGATCCTCTGGAAAGTGAGGACAGCCAGTCCTTCCCAGTGTGTCTGCACCAGAGGGAGACCACAGGGAGAAAGTGCTTTGTAAACTTACTGTGAACCTGTCACGCAGACCTTGGCCCTGGCAGCCAAAAGGCTCACAGAGACAAGTTGCTGAAAACGCCTCGCTCTGCTCTTGGGGGTGGGGGTGGGATACAGGTGTGGGGAGACACTACCCATTCCCCTGGTAGAAACAGTCCTCTCTTCCCAAATGTGGCGCCTGGACCCCCCACCTCCCCGGAGAGGGGTAGGGAAGGGACTTGGGGGGGCGGGGGGGAGTCAGTGACCAAGCTGCTCTCTGCCCTTTTTTGGTGTGTCAAAGCAGGTTCTACTCTGTCCCCTTGTCCAAAGCCCGCTCCCTCTTTCCCCCTCTCCAAGGCAGAGAGCAGTGCAGCTCTAGGAAGGTCTAATTAGAGTCCATTTTAACCCAAATGACCTGCCACTTCCCCATGAAAATGCCAGCAGATAGCTCTGCTTCTCTAGTGCTGGTGTCTGCACTGGGGGAGGGAGTTTAAGATTGGATTTAATGATGAGGCTATAACAGCTGATTTAATTTTGTAAAATCCAAACAAAATAGGTGCTTAGAGCTGGTTCTGTGGGAATGTTGGCTTTCTCGTTTACACATTAGACATACATTTATTGAACACCTCCGATGTGCATGCCGGTTATCGTGAGGATGCTGGAGATACAGAGGGGAAAGCAACTCAGCCTCGCCCCTAGGGGGTGCAAGTTCAGTGGAGGAGACTTGCAGCAGCCAAAAGCCAGAGGGAAGCTTCTCCGGTGCTGCAGGAGATGTCTGTACAAAGCCCCTGGTCGGACACTCAGCTTGGGCAAGGGAGTGCGAGGCAGTGGAACAGCAAACACAGAGAGAGGCATGATGGGGCATGGGCTCAAGTGTGCGCTGGAGAGCAGGATGCCCAGCACTGGCTGGCCGTGAAACCGGGACACGGGAAAGGTTGAGTCCAGCCCAGGACAGGTCTTGAATGCCAGGTTCAAGAGAACAGACAAAGTCCTCTGTTCTCTGAGATTCTTGCTCCAAACAGCAAGATCCCAGAGGAACCCTGATCTGGAAATACGTGGAAATTTGGCGATTCAATTCCATTCACCTAATATTCACTGGGCGTCTATTGATGCTCTGCTCTGAGAAATACAGAGATGGAAAAAACAAACAAACAGGACTTCCATTTCCAGCAATGCCGTGGATTCAACAGCAGAAAACCCTCCTGCTGCAAAATATTACTTGGAAATAGTGGGTAAAATATAACAAACATACTTTTAAATGCATGGCTGAACTTGCAAGAAAGGAAGGGACTCTTCAGGGACAAAATCAAAGACGTAGCTGAAAACCAGAGCAGGAATCATCAGCGCTGGAGTTGGTGCTGGTTGGGCTTGGGCAGGGTGGGGGTCGCTGATCTCAGCAGCCTGGGGGTTGGATTTTATAGCCCCTGCTGTGAACAAGAAAGGAGGTTTTGGGGTCCACAAAGTGGGAGTTGTAAATAAGGCTCACCGTCAATCCAGACTCTTCAGAGTTATATTCTCAGTGAAAAGACAGAGCGGGATAAAAAACACTGCCCAGGCAGATCACCAAGAACTTATTTTTCCACAGCCTGGGTTGAAGTTGGGAAAACAAGGCTGCTATGAGACTTTGTAACCATGGATTTAGCCTCAAGGGGTTTGGGATTTAAATTTACGCTGCCCTGCTACCCATGTGGTCTGCGGACTCCCGAACAAGAACAACACAAAAAGGGGTCCTGGCTGGTGAGATCCCTGAGCACCAGGCAGACACAAACGCAAACACTCACTGGAGGGCCCAGGGTGCCCACAGAAGAAGCCCCTGGCAGGAAAAAGTGATAAAACAAAAGCAACCATGATTTAGAGCCAAAGGCAAAACAAACAGTAGGGCTGAACTCCCAAGAACCTCAGAGATAAAACAGGAGATAGAGATCACAAAGTAGCTGTACATAAAATGACAAAAGACAAAAAGAAGTTTGGGGTCCTAGCCAAAAGAATTAGATACAATGAAAAAAGAACAGTCGGCAGATTAAACACCAGCGTTTACCTATGCTCTCTGTTGAAACTCCTGAAAAAAGTGAGAAGAGGGATTTTTAAAATTCCACAGTGACAGAGAAAATGAGATATGAGACAGCAGAAATAAAATTTTGAAATTGGAAAGCAAACAGATGAGTGGGAGCCAACTCAGTGGAGGCAAAACTCTGATTGCTAAACTGGCAGTGAGAAAAGCTGAGAATAAACAGAACCCCCAAAGGCTCGGGAATTGAATACCAGGTACCTCTGACAGTGGACGTGAAGAGCAGGCAGAACCATAGGGGATTTGTGGAAAGACCATTTAAAGAGCAGTTAGTGCCCAGGATCCCTTCCCCACAGGTGACTGCCTCTATCACACCCCAACAAGTTTATTCTCTGGAGAGGGTAAAACCCAGGGTTTCTGGACTAGGGAAAAGTGGGTCCAGCCAAGGGCAGGGGTTTCTCACTGACATCAGGGGGAATAAGTGAAGGTCTCCACATTGAATGTTGAGACTCTCGAGATTTAAGGATAATTCTCTGGGAAATCTGAAAAAAGAAAAGACCTGAAGGCACTGATATCAGTAGCTGTCCATTTGAAACAGATGAGCCAGATTACCCACAGGGAAGTCCTTGGTGGCCGGCCAACTCTGACACCGAGCTTCCAAGGAGCCTCCGTGGGCAGAAGCCAAGGATCGCCAGGCACATGAGGAAAGCCTCTAACACAGTGACAAACAATATTAAATAGATAAGAAGGAACTTGGAGGAAACATGATATGGAGAAGAAAATGCCAATAAATTTACCATTACTATCATCAAAGTATAAGTAATATAGCACACATTAAATAAGAACAGGATGTTATTTAAAAAGTTACATTCTGAAAACAAATTTCTGAGTTCAAAAAAAGTATCTCTTGGATAGCACAAATTAAAAGCTTAGTCAAGGGTTGGAAGGTAAGTTGAAAATGAGGACATATCCCAGAAAGCAGAGCAAAAGAACAAAGTATAGGAGGGAAAAGATGTGAAAACTAGAGGGTGAGTCTGGGATATCTAACATCCACATAAAAGGAGTCTCAAAAAGAACAAAGAAAATAGGCAGGGGGTGGGGTGAGGTGAGGGCAGAATCATCAAAGAAATTATTCAAGAAAATTTCTCTGAATTAAAAGAGAAAAGTTTCCAGATTGAAATTACCCACCCAGTATTCAAAAAAGAAAGAAAGAAAGAAAAAAAAAGAGGATGAAAATATTTTGCACACTAGGACACATCATTGTGAAATTTTGGATCATTGGGAACAAGTAGAGGATGATAGAAGCTTCCAGAGAGGGAAAAGCCAGGTTTTATCTAAAGTATACAGAATCAGAATGGCATCAGGCTTTTCAATATCAGCACTGAAGCTAGACTACAAAGGAGCAAATACCTGCAAAATCCCAAGGAAAAAAATTTCCAATTTAGAATGCTATACCCAACTAAACTATCAATCAAATGTAAGGGTAGAATAAGAATATTTTTAGAAATGAACAGGCTTAGAAAGTTTTTCTTCCATACACCCTTTCTTAGGAATTTACTAGAGGTTGTGTTCCACCAAAACAAGGGGATAAAGCAAGAAAGAAGTTAAGGTGGGATCAAGGAAATCCAGTAGAGTAGAGAAAACAGGAATCCTCAAGCTGGTGATGAAGGGAGATCCCAACAGGCCTGGAGAGCAGCCAGAAGAAATTGGAACAATCCTAAACAAAATCCCAGTAGGCTTTTTTGTACAAATCAACAAGCTGATTCTAAAATGCACATAGAAAGACAAAGGAAATAAAATAGCCAAAATAATTTTGAAAAAGAAGAACAAAGATGGAGGACTCACTCTACCTGACTTCAGGATTTACTATAAAGCTACGGAATTGAGACAAAATGGAGATGGTGAAGAGATAGACACATCGATCGATAGAGCAGAGAGTCCATAATGAGACCTACATAAATATGGTAAATAGATTTTTGACAAAGGTGTAAAGGCAGTTTAATTGAGAAAGAATAGAGTTTCCCCCCCCCAACAAATGGGCTGCAACAATTGGCTAGATATGTGGGGAAAAAAAAAAAAAAAGGAACCTTGACCCTTATCCCACATGTATTACAAAAATTAATTCAAAATTGACCATAGAGCTAAATGTAAAACTATAAAACTTTTAGAAGAAAATATTGGGGAAATATTTGTGATCTTGAGTTAAGCAGAGAGTTCTTTTATTCATAAAAGAAAAACTTGATAAATTAGATTTTATCAAAACAAAAACTACTCTAGAGTGAAAGAAAGCAAAAATCAGCAGTTACCTATCTTTGTTACTGTGGCAGTTACATGGATATATTCATTTGTCAAACCTCATCAAACTGAACACTTAAAATGAGTACATTTTATTGTATGTAAACTATACTTCAGGAAAACTGATATTTTTAAAGAAAAAGGAAGAGGGGAGAAAGAATTCAATGGATATCAGAAGACTGCTCAAGTGCTTGTTCTACCCTGAAGAGTACAGAGAGGTACTAAATAACTTTAGACATGTGCTGACCAATGTAACAGCCACGAGCCACATGTGGCTATTGAGCACTTGAAATGTGCATGGTCCAAACGGAAATGTGCTGTAAGTTTAAAATAATACACACTGGATTTCAAGATATAGCATTGAAAAAACAGAAAATACTTCATTGATAGTTTATATTGATTACATTTTGAAAGGATAATATTTTTATATATTGTATTAAATAAAATATACTATTAAAATTAATTTCACATTTTCTTTTATTTTTTAAATGTGATTACCAGAGATTTTTAAATGACACATGTGACTCACTTATATTTCTATTGGACAACAATGAGGTAGACTTTGTTAGGAAAATATCAGTTTAAAAATTTTCAGCATCAATGTTAAAAATGTAAAGGCAACCAGTAAAACAACAGAACTACGCCTATAGTTTCCAAACCATCAGAGAAACAAAGGGAATAAAGAAAACTGTATAAATTCAATAGATGGCAGGACATGAGAAATAATAATTTTTAAAGGCAGGGTAAATAGAAAACCAAAATAAAATGGTAGAAGTCTAAATATATCAACAATCATAATAAATGTAAATTGATTTCATTAATCTCTTAAAAGACAGAGACTGTCATGTCAGATCAAAACAAAACAAAACATAATGCAATGCCATGCTGGTTAGGAGAGACGCCCTGAAGCAAAGGAACAGGCAAAGGCTGAAAAATAAAAGAATGTGAAAAAAGATATACTAGGCAAATGCTAACCAAAAGAAAGCACATATAGCAATATTACTAACACACAAAATCGACCTGTGGCCACAAAAATCATAGTAGGGACAAAGAGGAACATTGTAGCACGATAAAAAGAACAATCCACCAAAAAGATCTGTCAATTATAAGCTTCTTACACACAACAACATAGTCCTGAAATAAGTAAAGCAAAAACTCTCAGAATTACTTGGAAATTTTGAGAAATTCACAAATACAGCGGAGGATCTTAATACTCCACAGAAACTAACAGAGCAAGCAGTGCCTTGAGCCTACATGCCTGCACCAACAGAGAATACACGTGCTCACATGGAACATCTATAAAACTCGACCTTGAGTTGGGTCACAAATGAAAACCTAAACAAATTTCAGAGTGGATATAAAGCAGACCACATTCTCTACCCACAACGCCATGAATTTAGAATTCAACAACAACACTTTAAAAAGGCAGATTAAACAATAGCATGCAACTATCTTCAAAAATTTAAAGCACACTCCTAAAATCGTCAGAGGAACATTTCTTTCCTATTCCTGATATTTCCTTCCACGTGGAAGGAGCAGAATTAGTGTAACACTCCTGCCCTCTTTCTGGCCCTTTACATGCTCTGCCTCAGAGAGACAGTGACTTACTAGATTGGTAAATGTGGAAAAAATAAAACAGGCCTGCTTGACTCACCAACTCTTTCTCTTCCTGGGAGGGAGCTGCCCACGAGCAGTGGTCATTCTCTGCTCCCCCACCACCATGGTGACAAGGTGTTAAGTCTGCCAAATCCCCATCTGAGGTGTCAGGAAGCCCATTTGCTGCCCTACCCTCCCTCATCCTCCACCTTATCTTTATCAGGTAAAAAAATAAAAAAGGTTTTCACTCTCTCTGTTAGTTCAGAACCCAGGAGGGAACAAGAAGTTATTTACTGCTTGCCCACTCAAATATAACAGAAATCACAACGGGAATTATGAAATATTTGGTTCTGAGGATAAAAAAAGAAATACAAAACCTAACTTGTGGAGTGCAACTGAAATGACATATATACAGAAATACATACCTTTAAGTGCATTTACTCCAAAACTAGAACAACTTAAACGTACATGTGTAAAGCTTTCACTCAATCAAAGAAGGTTCTTTTTAAATGGAAGACAGTAAACAATAAAGATAAGAGCATAAATGAAATGGAAAACAACAATCACAAAAATGATCAACAAAGCCAAAAGCTGGTTCTTTGTAAAGACAAAACAAGCAAACATCTAACAAGATTAATCAAGGAAAAAAGAAGGAAGGCACAATTATATAACATTAAGAATGAAAGGAGGATGAAAATAACCTAAATTTAAAAAAAATACAAAAAAAAAAAATAATAAAAATAAAAGGAGGATGAAACCAGATATGCAATAGAAGTGTTAAAAACCATCAGAGGGGCAGATGTGGCTCAAATGGTTGGGCGTCCGTCTGCCATATGGAGGGGACCTGGGTTCGATCCCCGGGACCTCCTGGTAAAATAAAAAAATATATATAGAAGGCGCAAGGGCTGCCAGGCTCTGTGTGCCGGTGAGCCGCCAGGCCCCGGAAGCCATGCAGCAAGATGATGACGTAAAAGGAGAGAGAAAAGACGAGATGCTCCGAAAGCTCCGAAAACCAGGAGCTGAGGTGGCGCAGGTGGCAGAACACCTCTCTCCTACATCGGAGGTCTTCAGGATCGAATCCTGGTGAAGACTGGAGGAGGAGGATGAGAAGAGATGACACAGACACAGAGAATTGCCCAGCGAATGGACACAAAAAACAGCAAATGGGGAAGGGGGG
>JAQZBX010069934.1:0-15503 GCA_029593785.1 Cabassous unicinctus
GCCTGGTAGCTTACAGCTGGCCTTGTGGAGAGAGTGGAGCAGCTGAGCCCAGAGAGAAATGAGCCCCAGGAGAGAGAAAAGACTTAGCCCAGCCTACAGCTGATATTGGAAGAAGCTGGGACCAAGAGCCTTAAGACGAAGAGGAAGCCTGAACCCTTGCAGACGTCGACAGCCATCTTGCTCCAACATGTGGCAACAGACTTTGGTGAGGGAAGTAAGTTACACTTTATGGCCTGGTAACTAAATAATTACCCTTTACAAAAGCCAACAGATTTCTGGTATTTTGCATCAGCACCCCTTTGGCTGGCTAATACAGTGATCACGGCCCCTGAAGAATCATAGAATACAGCAAAATGTGCCCTGTCCAACACTGGTGCTGAGGGATGGAGGGATGGTAATAGGTATGACTGGAGAGGAAAGAAAGAGTTCCACAATAAAATAAATTTTGAGTGAGCTGGCAGAACAGATTGGAATCTAAAGAGCAAAACCAAATTGCTCCACCCACAAATTGTTCCTACCCCTCCGTCTGCTAAAGCAGTGGCAGTGGAGGAGAGGCTGGAAGGAAGAGAGAAATTATGTCATCCCATTCCTATGGTATTGGAGTCTAGGTTCCTGCCAGAGATGAATCCAGAGGTGAACCAAAATATCTGATGTTATGGCCCAACACCCTCGCAGCTCAAATATGGACAAAATTTAAAAGTTGGCAGAGGAGTTACAGTAGGTTGGGAGTTGGGCTGATTATAGGCAAACCCAATCTAAGTAAAGCTGCAGCACAGCCCCAGCTCCACTCAGCTCTAGGAGGATTATGAATTAGGAACCCTTCACTCTAACCACCAAACAGAAGAAAAGGTGTACTCTCTGGGAATAAACAAAGTGTATACTCCAGATTTATTCTAGATTAGAATAAAAGATTTTGAGATATGGGAAGAAGGAAGAAAATGTGACCCTTAATCAAAAGAAAACATGGTTAATGGAAGCTGATCAAGACATGACCCAGTTAAGGAAATTAACACATACTTTAAACAACTCATAAATACTTTTAACAATTTATAGGAAAAGGTGGATATAATTTGGATCTTCAGGTAATAAATGGAAACGTTCAAAGGAGCCAAAATTCTAGAAGCGAAAAATAAAATGTTATTTTTTAAAGTCCATAGGAGGAACTTAGTTGCAAATTGGACACTGAAGAAGAGAAAGGACTGATAAAGATAGGTAAATAGGAAATATTCAAACTGAAGCAGAGGTGGGGAGGGGGGTTGAAAACCTTAAATATATGCAGGTCATCAGTGAACTGTGGGATAATACCAAATGATCTAATTGTGTGATTGGAGTCCTGGAAGGAAAATGGAGAGAGACTAGAACTGAAAAGTAGTTGGAATAATGTAGAAAATTTTAAAAATGTAGTAAAAACTTCAAGCCATAGATCCAAGAAACTCAACTAACCCCAACCAGTAAAAATACAAAGAAAACCACATTCCAGAAAAAATAGTCAAATATTAGTTCTTCAGACCAAGTTGAAAATGCTTTCCTGAAGAATTTCTCAGAGTCTTTAGCATATACATTACAAAATTCCTACAAGGGGAATATAATATGAACATTTCACACGTTTTAAAATAAGAAATCCGCCCTTTTTAAGGGGTAACGATTCTCAGGAACATATTTTGGAAAATGCTGGCTAGTGGTAGAGAGAGGTATAAGCAGACTAAATATTGGGAGTTTCGCTAGAGTGATGCGGACAAGATGTTTTATAAACACAGCAATAGAGCAAGTAGATTTAACTGAGATTAGAAAAATGCACAGGTGAGGGAAGAGGATAAAAGTATTCTAGGTAGATGGAAGGGTTTCTCTGAAAGTAAAAGACCCAAAGGGCCTCTAAGGAAAAGTGGACATTTCAGTATGACAGGAGGGTAGGGTACATGAGAAGAACGTCTTTTTTTTTTTTTTTTTAACATAATTTTTTATTTTTAAAGAAGTTTTAAATTACATAAATCTTTTACAAAGTAGAGTAGGGGCTACGTTGGGGGTGGCTTTGTATGCCAAGCTAAGGGTTATGACCTTTGTTTTGTTTATTTATTTGCCAAGAGAATGAGGTAGAGATGAAGGAGGCATGGTGTGGTCAGCGTTTGTAGAAAGGTTAGTCTCTCAGTTGTGTGAGGAATACACTGCTCTGAGTTCCTTGGTGATAGGGAACCAATTAGAAAACTGTTAAAATAATCCAGGATAGTGGCAAGAAAAAGTAACAGCTGGCTGCAAATTTTCCTCAGAAGAGAGAATTATCTGTGTTTACAATCGTGGTCCATTTTGTTTGAGGATGATATCCCTGAAGGCATGGCCAGGAGGAAAAAGAGTGAGAGGAAGCAATCTAACTTATCCAAGAATGGGATTCTGCAGGTGAGAATGAGGATGAGTGTATAGAAGAGAAAGAGATTAAAGCTGAGAGGGAGGGAAGACCCTGTAACATGCTCTTTTTTAATGAGTTGAAAAAGTCATCATCTGGCACAAACTTTGAGCCCTAAAGGCAGCACAAAACCATCTGGTAGGTACAGGCCCATGGAATACTGGAAAATTAGCCTCTAGCACAGGAGAAGCCTACAGTGGAGGCAACGTCCCCTGAGAAAACCCAGGTATCAGTTGGAAGGGAAAGGAGAGAGGATTCCATAAGGAGAGTAGATATTTGGCTTGTGTCACAGGGATGCTCCGACTCAGTCCTGGTAATCATCCCTCCTCCCCAGGGGTTCCCACAGGTGGTTAATATAAAAGGAATGATGACCCAATGAGAAATACACTTCCATTTTTATATTAGTTGGGCTTCTTCCTAAGCTTCCTTGAGGCAGACCTTTGAGAAAGCTGCATAAGAGCATATAGTTTAGCCTGGAGACATGAGCAAGCTTCTGCACAACTGAATCTAGACCTTGGGATCTTTCTTTCTTGTGGATGGTCATTGTGAGGGAAATCCCAAGCCATGTCCAGCACACACAAGCACAGGGTTGTGTGTTAAGAAACATGGCCTCATTATAGACCAGTGGGGTGAGTAATGCTTGTCGTATAAGACTCAGCTAATATCCTGGATGCCCAAAATCGCAATTCCTCCTTCCTCGGTCTGGTTGAAGCAAGAGGAGTAGATGGGTGGGTGAGTGGGGGTGCCTACAGGGAGGTGAGAAAGGGCTAAAGAACACCCCTTCCAATATGCTTGAAATGAACTTGTTTATGACTGAGGAGTTGTTTCCAGGCTGTCTTTTCTGGATCCTTACATATTGCAAAGAAGAGGGGCTCAAGGGGCATTGTTGGGGGGCAAGAGAGTGCACAGTGAGGAGGGAGTTGATTTGTTTGTAAGTTCCCACTTCTCAAAGAGTAATTCCCTTTTTGTCTGGTTTATGTATTGGTCTTCCAAAAGCATTTTCTTTGAAGAAAGATTTCTTCACTATGATGAGAGATTATACAACTGGGTCAGTAAGAGTACATGAGGAATTGCCTTGAGAATATAGATGAGATATGGAGCTTGTTTGATTTGGGGGTAGGGCAGGGAGGTATTCAGGGGCTGAGAATCAGTGTTTTGTCAAATGCAGACAGAATGGGTAGGATGAAATAATAATAACAACAACAATAATAGTTCAGAGTTACTGAGTGCTTACTATGTGCCAAGCACTGCCTGAAATACTTCACATACATTAATCTACTTAATCCTCATAACAACCCTATGCGGTAGGTATCAGTTTGAACCACACAAAATTGCTCAGTTTTGTAGGTATAGTCGGATGCCAAGCCATTTCATATAATTCAGCCTATTATGACTTTTTAAATGATAAACTAAATTACAGAAATGTATATTAACATGCCCAAAGTCACACAGCCAGTAAGTAAGTGGTAGAGCCAGGATTGGAATTCATATTCTGGTCCAGAGCCCATGCTTCTTTGACACACTAATTATGCAGAATTCCAAAGTATAAGAAAATGATAGATTTGTCTTATTATTACTTTTTTATAATTAATTTGCTTTTGCTTTGCTTTTTCTTGTGTATCATCAGTAAGTAGCAGAGACCTATCTCCATCTAGAGCAGAAGAAGCACATATTAATGAACATCCAAGAGAAAATGGGACTATGACATAATAGACTTGGCCTCTTTGTTTATGGTGCTAAAACTGTTTTTGAGTCGAGTTTTGGTTTTATTCTCTGAGTACGAAACTTTGGAGCAAGCCCCTTTTCTAAGTGCAGTTGAAGCTGAGCCTGTACTCTTCTTTAGGTGCATCCTAGATATAAATACCTGTTTATTTCTACATAAAATACCTGTTTATTTCTATTTTGGTATGGCATTATGTGGAGGAGAATTACATATAGTATATTATATACATATATACATACACAGATGAAGCAAACTCTTAAGCCTGTCACGAAGGCTTGCTTAAGACATACCACTTTATTCATTCATGTGCAGCTCCAATTTGCCTCCTCTTCCTCTATCTCCCCAGACAAACATTTCAGTTTCCAAAAACCTAGCTTTTTTGCTACTCAGGCTTCTCTTAATTGTTTGAGCTCAGCAGGGACCCTAAAATTGACATTTATTAGGCAAGTGGATTGATAAATAATCCCTCTTCATGTTAGTTGCCTTTCTCCCTGCTGATCTTCCAGGACCCATGTTACCAGTAACAGGGGGTCTTAAACTTTCTTGGAATAGGAATCATTTGACAATCAGATAAGAGGAACCACTGTTCTCCCCAGAAAAATGCACACAGCATAAAATGTTGCTTATGATTTCAGGGAATTGGTTAATCCTCTGAAATCCATTCTTGGACTCCAGGTGAAGATTCTAACTTTAGGGATTCTTCCCTCATGACCTGAATGTGTAAAATAACATGACTATATGGTATGAGAGGAACAATTATATCAGTTAGGAATTTTTCACTTGTGAGTGAAAGACCCACTCCAAACTGACTTATGCACATAAAAGAAAAAAAAAGTGAAGATAGTGTAGGAGATAATGGTTTGCAGAAATCTAGGGGTAGTCCTGACTTCAGGCATGGCTTGATCCAGGTTACTTATGATTTGATCAAGGTCCATCTGTTGGTGGATTCCTCTAAGTTGGCTCTTTTCTCAAAAGCTGCAGTCATAGATGTCTTCCAGCAATTTGGGGGATTACTTCTCTCCAGGCTCCCATCTGGCAGAAAAGACATCTCTTCCTTCAACTATTGAATAAATACCATTGTTACCAGTGATTGGACCCTCTTAGTTAAAGTGCCCATCTCTGTAGCAGAGAGAGGTGGGCTTACCCTAATTAATTTGGCCTCCTCACCCCTGAGCTGAGAGTAGAGTCAGGTCCTCCTAGAGTAAAATGGGCAAGGAAGAGAGTACAGATAGAAAATCAGAGAAAGGGAAATAGAGCCCGGGAGGCCAAAAACAGCAAATGTATACCCTAGGGATATAAATTAAGGGTTTCATTTAAAATGTATACATGTGACATGGCTGTAAAATAACTCCCTGTTTCTTGTTTCTGGATAGTCATCATCAAGTCACATCCCTTGAGTCCCAACAGTGTATACATTAATGGGCCAATATTAATTAGTCACCACTGAGGAGCCTGTCCCTCTCCCCTGTACCAGCATGTTTTAAAAGGTCCCACTGAAGTCATTTATATATTTTAGAGTAGTTAATGTGCCCCAATGGGCCCGCAGCAAAAGATGCATTTTGAAATATCTAATGAGTAAATGGGGCATTTAGTAAGACACACTCTAATTACTTTAGGTCTTTGTAAAATATTAATTTAAGGCAACTGCAGCATTAAGGAATAAGTTTGCCAGGCAGTGCTCAGTGATTTAGCTCCACGACTGCCATTAATATCAATAGAAGTCTTGCAGCACTCTTGTCGCCCATTTCTTTGGAAATGTACCCCTAAGGTATAGAAATCAACTACTGTGATTTTTTTTTCAATTAAAGTTCCAGGAGGAAGTGCAGTTTTGTACACAAGCGTTCTCACCCACATCGTCAGCACAGGTCTTAGGGTCTGATGACCACAAGCTCAGATTTGCATTCTATGCTATGGCATCATTGTCGTTGCCTTTTTTGGGTAAATGATATTTCAAACTCTAAAAGAACACCCAGGGGAGCAGATGTAGCTCGAGTGGTTGAGTGCCTGCTTGCCATGTACGAGAACCCGGGTTTGATCTCTGGTACCTCCTAAAAACAAAAGCCAACCAACAAATGAAAAAACTAATTCTCATTGAGGAGTGGATGTAGCTCAGTGGTTGAGCACCTCCTTCCCATATATGAGGTCCTGGGTTCAATCCTGGTACCTCCTAAAAAATATATTAATAAAATTTTCAAAAAACACCCATGAGAATAAAACCAAGTCTCTTGATAGAAGACCTTGATTGGCCTTGGAATTAAAATACCTTTCCAAGAAACTTATCTTAGTGAATATAAAAGTTTTAGATTTGTTTGTGCATTTTCTTATAGATGCCAGTTGTCAAGTCTAATATGCATTGACATGAACCTTGAATAATTCTGAACTGTAACTTATGAAAAAGTACATCTGAACAACCCCGAAGGTATGTTGTATTGAGCTATCTTAGATAGGACAATCCCCCAGCTATTGATTTGGTTGTTATAGCGCTATGGAAGGGAATGAAGTGGAGATTTTACATGCAATTCTAAAATGCCTGGCTCCGTTTAGAGTAGCTTCCTAAACACAGACCAGTGGCTGGCTTGCCTGGCTTCACTTTATTAGCCTTGTTTCGACGTTCCCCAAGTCTGATGAAGGTTTTCTGGGAAATAAGTAGCCATCTTTTGCTCCCAGCTCTTGCATAATCATAATTCTCAACTCTGGATGGAAGAAACAATGAGACTATCCTGGTGTGCAGTGAGAAGCTGCTGGGGTGGAAGGCTGTGGAAATGTTGTAAAAAGTAACTCCATTCTCGTGGTGCCATGGGAGAAGCTCTGATGTGGAGGTTACTGTGGGATAAGAAGCTCAGTTTGTAGGACAGCCCCACAACCCCACAAAATGCAATACGGCTTTCCTGCTAGTGTTTGTGGTAAAAGTTTTTCAGAAACAGCTGCTTCGGGTTCTTTAACATGGAAGCAACATATTTCATTTAAGAGAAAATGCAGCAACCAAGTCGTTTTGGAAAATATCCAGGACGGTCAAAATATCATCCGTGGCTGTATTTATAGCCGTGCCACACACCTTCGTGCCCAACTTCATCAAATTCCTTCTATCGGAAAGTTCCCAGTGTCTTTTAGTTTCTGGATCGCTTTGCAAATTGCAAGAGCTAATTTAATTTCGGGTGGGGAAGCTAAGTCCCCGTGCTCCCTTTCAACTCCAGCAAATATTTCATTGTTTGTAATGCCTCTTAATACGCTAAACAATATTTATGCCGCACTCTACAACATTTTATAACTTTCTTCTAATTGCCTTAGCAGTCTTTAAAACCAGAGCTTAGCACTTCGATAATAAGCGTATTAATTTGTCTAACGTTTAAGTTCTTATAAAGGAAGAGACAAGCATTAATTTTGTTTAGTTAAAACAAGCTTTGCTTTTGAACAGCAGGTGGTAATTGAAACAAAACAAGGACTCATTAGAGGAGCGTCTGGTGGCTCATGATACAAACAGAGCACACTAGAAAACCCAAACACAAGAGCCCTGAAATAAAGTGGTCATCATCTAATTAACAGAACATGTTTTAATTACCGAGTAAACCATGCAGCGCCGTGTGTCAATTTAACTGATGTGCTAAGTGCCAGTTTACAATATTAGAAACAGACAAATAATTGGAATCTAATTACATGCAGGTCTATTGCACACCAGCGCCTCCAGCCCATCTTAATAAACAAGTTTTTACATCAAACCATGAATAGCAAATACAGCCGTGCTGTTAATTGCTACATTGTGATATTGGGACTTTGCCAGCTCTGACTATTAAAATAAGCTCTTGTGTGGATTGCAGTTTCTCTGCTACGCTTTAATTAGAATCAAATGAGAGGCAGAGATCGGGCTGTATTACTGCAATTCAATATATGTAAATAAGATAACTGGCTAATCTTTTTATTTTATTTCTGAGCCTCCATGCAATAGGCGGTTTAGTTATGGTAATAGGTTATCACTTTGCAAATGAAGTAGACTTGCGCTGTGAGATGAATCAAGAAACATGTAATCTTCGCTAGAGAGTCTAAATATTCCCCATCAACGCACGTGGGATCCGGAGAACTTTCTTGCCCAAGATATATGATGCTATATTTTTAATGCCCATATTGGCCTAGTTTTTCAGCGAAAGCTTTTGATGTTGTATTTCACTTGTCTAAATAAACGCGTGATCCATAACATGCTATTTACAATGTTCAGGCAGATATTTCAAGATAAACTCTTTTAATGGAGAATCATTTGTTTGAGGACTTGAAAGGTTGCAGAGAAGGTCTACATAAATACTGTATAATGCAAATTTTAAATTAAGACCAAGGCACAGATACTGCTCATATTTCATACTGTATATAAATGTGCTGCTTGTCAGAGAACTAATCAGGGATTCAGCAATACCGAGTATGAAAATGAAATCTATGGTAGAGACGCTGATGGGCCATTTTTCTGTATTTTCCAAATAGGGAAGAAAATGGTATAGCTATTGTTGAAAAATTACCAAGTAATGATCTCCTGGGAAGATCGCCTTATGTTTCATTAGAATTGTAATTAGAAGTGGCCATGACCTTGGGAAACCTGCTTCCGGAACAAGCGCTCCTCTCTTTTGTTTAAAAACCTCTAAATTTCCTCTACTCAGGGGCCTGAGGCAATGGTAACCGAACTCTACAGAAAGAACATAATAAACCATTTAAAATGCACTCCTCTGTTGCAATAAACTGAAATTAGCAAATACAAGGAGTTATCATCCACCGAATTTTAGTTGTAGTTTGTCATTGTGAACGAAAACCATCAGGAGCCTTCTTTCGTGGGGTGCTTTTTTCCTGGGTCAGAGAGTCCTTGGAACTATCTTCCAATGAAGGTGGGGACACTCTATTGAGTATCTTGAAACTCCTGGCCTTTAAACACAACCGTAAGCCATTTTCAACGGCTGCCTTGAAGTAAGAAAGCCAACTCACTCATTGGCTTGGGCTAAAGTCAACCTAAAACAATACCCTGCGCACTTGGCGCAGATCCCCGCCTATTTAAATTTCCATCAGCCCATTGTCAGAGGCTCATGCCTTTCACATGGTCCGCCTGGGGGATGTGTTCCAACTCCCAGAAGGGAGCAAGTGCAACACGCAAAATACTGGAAGAATCCACATGTTTCCAACACCTCATCGGATACTTTAGTGCAAGGGTAAAAACATTCCTGGTACTCATGTTGTTGGCAAAATCACAAAGGAATTCAGGCTGGTACCTCATCCATCTCAGTTCAAAAACAAGATGGAGCCTCCTGGTCAATTGACAAGAAAACAAAAAACAACTGCACATATCCCCTGGTTTTCTCATGTCCTTCATGCCTCCTAGAAAACCATGCCAACTCCAGTAACAATATATTATCAAAATGTTTAAAATGCAAACTAAAGTGTGTAGGAAAAATGCACCGGGCTGGAAAAGGAATGTAATAAGGTTAAATTTTACAAGCATAATTCCATATGTTGAAAGCATCTTGTAGTTATGTCAAATACAGATGAAGCTATAAATTACCCCAAAATCAAAAGTGTCAAGTTTCAGGCTAATGCTGAGTATATATATACACACACACAGTTTCAGAATTCTTATTAAAATATGAAAACACGCTAAACATAGAAAAGCTAACAACTGCACCAAAAGTAAGACAAAGTGTTACTAATGTCTGCCAACTGGTATTACTCACCAGTGCAATCAATCACACATGAGCAAACCTCTATGGCAGGCGACCAGGAAAGCTAAAACCCACCTCTCCCCTTGGTTGTCTTATTTGTGGTTACTTTTGCAAGGATTCCACATTATTCCATTTGCTTGCTGTTAACCCTGAGAGGGCATGGTTAGCAAGGGGGAAACTGTTTATTCAATTATAATGTCTTTATTTGTACTTAAAACACATACAAAACTGTCAGCAATAGACAAATTAGTACTTTCGGCCAAAACACGTGCTCAGTTTATTCTATATTTGAATTTTAATAAATTGCATCCACTTGATTACAAAAGAAAGTATAACTGACATGCTGTCAGAGCTATACATGTATATGCCTGGAAATATACATAATGCTTTGAAAGCTGTCACTTTCAGTCCTGTTGTAAACATCACACTCATTTGCTAAACGGTGTTGTTAGGTTGGCTGTAATTTTCTCCTCACATATAAGCCCATGATTCTGAATTCATCTTACTAACTCTAGAGAAAAATAGTGTTTCCCTTAAAAGTTTTGCTCATCTATCAGGAGATTCAGCCTCTCATATGGAAGTGGTTTCTTTCTAAAACATACTAGGCCAAGAAATAATATGGGCTTTTTTGGTGAAGTCAAAATGGATAAGCACTTTCCAACCTGTATGACGACAATATTTCTGGCATCTTTAAAGGAATCTTCTTTAATATTTGGTGATATAGCATCTGCTTTGGCTAATTTGGGGTTGGGCACAAACATTGGCTTTTAAACACAAGTTAAAATAGCTATCAACAGTAAAAATGTGGCTTCTCCTGAAATAAAGGGTGCATATTCACTGGGAGAAATGCTTTTCAGAATCGTGCATTCCTTTCCCTTCCATTTACTGCACAGTTGCTGTGTCCATCATAGTGCTGGATACTGGCAGCTGAGTCCCTGACTGCATGGAGAGCCTCATCATCTAGGGGGGGAGTCAGACAGCAAAAACCAGGTGTGATGAATGAGACCAAAGGCACAGTGCAGGGTTCCAGAGACAGTAAAGCTAGAGGCTAATGCTCAGAGTTGTGACTAGAAAAGTAATGAATAAGAAAGAGTTTTGAAGCTCTCTAAAGCATTCAAACATAAGGAATGGATGATGTTTGGAAAGGACTCCTTGTGTTTTAATTAGGTCACTTGGTTGCATGCAACAGAAACTAATTCTGCTAAACTATGTAAAGGAAATCTGTTAGAAGGAAATTTGAAGTAGGGACTCACAGGATTGTTGGGCTGCATGAGAACCTGACTTTGAAATGGCAGGAAGAGAAGACTGAGCAGTAGGAACCACAGTTGAATAGTAGGAATGGGCCGTGAGCCAGCTGCTGACTTCTGGTCATCCTTTTCATTCTTACGTTTTCTGCTCAGCATCCAAAGTTCTGGGAAACAGTATGCAACTGGCTGATGATAGGTCTTGTACCTACTTTTGGGCTCTACTGGGACCAGGGGAAGGAAAAGGTCGATTCCCTCAGCTTCTACAAGTGAAACCATTACAAGAAATTACCCTCCCATCAAGAATATTTGCAAAGGGGAAGAGGTAATTCCCCCAAAGAACATTGAGGTATCATGGTATCATCAAAAAGGTAGAATGGATGCAAAACTAAAAGCGACCCCAGGGTCTGCTTGATCATTTCCTGTTAGTTTATTTTTTTTCAGAATCTTGGGGGAAAAAATCATCCATTAATCAAATACTGGCAGTTTCCATGCAGCATTATACTGAACTTTTTGACTGACTAGTTTTGGAGCAATAAAGGTGGTGAAATTGGCTATATTGTACTCTTTAAAGAGGAAATTACTGAATTTATGAATGTCAAATGTTTTAATTGGGAAAATATGTAGGCAGAAATATCCCAAATATAATTTTCAATTTGTAGATGCATAAGCAAAGTGAAGTGTAGAGATAAATAAATTACAGCATTTGATGTCAGAGTTCCTGCCACTGAGAGTCTTCCTCAGTTCTCAGTACCTGTTTGCTATGGATTGAATCATGGCCCGCACAAAGACGTGTTTGAGTCCTAAGCCCTGGCCCTGTAGGTGTGAGCTCATCCTTCTTTCAAAGGAAGATGTTATCAGTTGAGGCCAAACTGAATCAGCATGGGCCTTTATCCAATATGACAAGTGTCCTTATAAGCAGAGGGTATTTGGGCAAAGGAGGAGGAGACAGATGGAGAAAGAGGCAGCCATGTGATGGAGCAGAGATGGAGGTACGGACCTCTGGCAAGCCACCACAAGAACGCCACAGACTTCAGAGAAAGCGTGATTCTGCCAACACCTTGCTTTTGGACTTTTAGCCGCCAAAACCGTAAGACTATCAATTCATTATTGAAGCCAACTAATCTGTCCTATTTGTTACAGCAACCCTGGCAAACTCTGACACCGCTGCTTAATTTGTGTGGAAAGCCTTGCAGATTACAGGACAAATATGTTCGTGTCAAACAATTGTACTAAATGTAATGCGGGATCCTCAGTTGGATCCTGGGACAGAAAAAAGACATTAGTGGAAAAACTGGTGAAATCCAAACAATCTATACTTGAGTTTATAACATTGTTCCAAGGTTAATTTCTTAGTTTTTATAAACAATCTATGGTTATGCAAGAAGTTAGCATCAGGGGAAACTGTATGAAGGGAGGAACTCTCTCTACTATGTGTATAACTCTTCTGTAAGTCTAAAATCTTTCAAAAATAAAAGTTTTTTTTTTCAGAGTGCAAAATACAATGAACATAGTAGGTATTTGATGATTATTGGGTGCATTGTATTTTGCTTTCTCTTGATCTTGAAATATTTATGTTGATCAACTTTCTAATATTCCTCCTTGAGTTAATTTCTCTCCAGGTGCCAAGAACGAAAGAAAGAGTGCAAGAAAAGAACAATTAAAGAAAAGTCCCAGTCTAATTTTGCTCTGTTTTGGTGTGAGGCAAACTTATTCTTGAATAAATGTCCGGATGTCTATCATCCTGGTACACTCTAGTATTGGCACCACAGAAATACAGTATTTGCCTAATGGTCATAACTGGATTGCTAGTTGTTATTTTCTTTGCTTTTACTTTATTTTGGGACTAACCTAACACTGTCAGACATCTTGAGAATGATATAGTTCATATTTAGCGGATGGAATTTTGTTCTTCTTTTGTTAAATGTTACATTTACATAAT
The DNA here is from genome assembly GCA_029593785.1 of Cabassous unicinctus. Lineage (NCBI taxonomy): Eukaryota > Metazoa > Chordata > Mammalia > Cingulata > Chlamyphoridae > Cabassous > Cabassous unicinctus. The sequence goes on from JAQZBX010069934.1 coordinate 12,995, forward strand.
TGTGTATGTCATTGATGTTTATGAAGATACACCAAAAAGTAAGTTATCCTATCTAAAGTATGAAGAATCATTAGTCTAAAACCAATACAGGTGTCCCTCACTGGCATCACTTGCATAATCATAGCTCAGGAACCAAGTACTTTTTAGATAATAAATCGGTCACTTGTTCTTTGCACAGACGTGTCAAGGATGATTCTTTAGCACAGAATTTATGGCTTTAGAAATTCCTGACAGTAGACCAGAAGACATTGTTAATGGTTGTTTTTTCTTTGTTTTTCATTTTCTTCAAGATTGGTGCCCTTAATTTTTATGTCTTGGTTATTTTCTTTAATTCCATTTTAAAATCATGGTGACTCATAAAAAATCACCTGGTGATTGAATAGTTAACTATAGAACTTTCTGTTGTTGAAATAGTCTTATCTCTAGACACAAAGATATTTATATGAAAACTACACTCTTTGTGACAAACCAGAATCTTATTTTGCCCTGGCCAAATGTAATGGACATCTGTTGTTTTTGCCTGCCCAGCAGACATTCCTCCTTTTACTATTAGCAGAGGCTGGATTTTTCTTGTGGACCTACCCTTCTCCTCCCCTCGGTTCCTATGGTTTTGGGTGGAGCGGACCCTCATCCTCTCACAGTCTCGGCCACAGAGATGGGCTCAAAATGAGCATGTGATCCCAGCCAGACCAAAGAGATGCAGTTCAAAGAATTGTGCTGGGGACAATGTGGCTCAAGTGGTTGAGCACCACATGGGAGGTCCCAGGTTTGGTTCCTGGTGCCTCCTAAAAACAAACAACAAGCAAACGAAAAACCAACTCAGGGGAGCCAATGTGGCTCAGTGGTTCAATCCTTGGTCCTGGTACCTCAAAAAAAGAAAAGAAAAACAGCTCTTTTTCCTTGGAATTGAATCTAGGTGGATGACAGCCTGGGGCTATTGGGGGCTGCCTTGTGACAAATCCATCACAGTGGAGGAAAGATGGAGACCAAGTCAAGTGACAGCATTTGAACAATGCCTGGATGCAGCCATCCTGAAGAAGAGGACTTTTCAGTTATCCAGTTATTTTATTACTAGTAAAAGATTAGTTTTCAGTTAACTAATCTATTCTTTTTTTCCTTTAGGCTAGTTTGAATCAGGTTTATTGGTGTATGTTGCTTGCAACCAACATAATTCTACCTAGTTCATAAAATTTCCATGCATATTCTTCTATCTCAGGTGAAACTTGCATTTCCATTTATTTAATAAATATGTACTAAGTACATACTACACAAGGCAATGAAATGGATAAAAAGATTTTATTAGATAGAATCCATGCCCTCAAACAAAAATGTGCAGAATGTTTTGTAGAAATTGATTGACTCTTTAGGAAGAGAAAAAGTCTGAAGTTTCTGTTTTCTTTTCTGTAAACGGAATGTTATGGTTTTTTCTCAACAAGGGCAAAGAGTCAGGGAATCCATAGAACACAGTATTTAGAGCCTGATTTTAAGCCTTTTGGTCTCTTACTCGCTATATGACTTACAAATTACTTAAACTCTCTTAGAATTGATTCCCTTATCTGTAAAGGTAGCACAAACATACTTAGATCATATTATGTTTTTAAACATTTTAAACAGTTTTACTCACACACCATACAATCCATCAAGTGTACAATCAATGGCTATCATTATAATCACAGAGTTGTACCTTCATCACCACAGTCAATTTTAGAAAACTTTCATTACTCCAAAAAGAAAAATCTCATACCCTTTATACTCCCCCAATTATTGACCTTTAGCATTGGTGCGGTACCTTTGTTACAATTGATGAGGGAATATTACAGTATTACTCTTAACTATAGTCCATGGTTTGCATTCGTTGTATTTTTTCCCTCATACGACCCTATTATTAACACCTTGTTCTAGTTCATGGAATAACATTCCTATATTAATATTTGTACTATTTGTACTATTAACCACAGGCATCATCCACAGCAGGGTTCACTATGATATACAGTCCCACGTTTTATCCTCTATCTTTCCTTCTGGCAACATATATGATCCTAAATGTTTACTTTCAACCAGTCATACCTGTAAATTAGCACTGTTAATTACCTCACAATAATGTGTTACCATCACCTCTATCCATTTCCAAACATTTACAATCAATACTAAGAGTTCCACACACATTAAGCATCAGCTCCCCATTCTCTACCCTCATTCTATCTCCTGGTAACTTGTACTCTAGATTTTAACTCTCGTCAGTTTACTCTTTATAATCAGTTCATATTAGTGAGACCATACAGTATTTGTCCTTTTGTGTCTGGCTTATTTCACTCAACATAATATCCTCAAGATTCATCCATGTTGTCACATGCATCAGGACTTCATTCCTTCATACAGCTGAATAATATTCCATCATATGCATATACTATACTTTGTTTAGCCATTCATTGGTTGATGGACACATGGGTTGTTTCCACCTTTTGACAATTGTGTATAATGCTGGTATGAACATCGGTGCAGATGTCTG
>JAQZBX010069935.1:0-15502 GCA_029593785.1 Cabassous unicinctus
CCGAATAGTGGAGGGATTTTGAGGAAATAATTTTGCATTGATTTTGAAATAACCTTGACTAGCCCCCAACTAGACCTACTCCCTCAATAAAGTATATATTCAATTACATAGCTCACAGCATATATGAAAACATCACTTCAACATTTTGAAGCTATTTCACTAAAAAGTAGAAATAAGAAAAAAGTCTTGACTTCTAAATAATCTGAATAAGAGAAAAGCACTGTTGATGTTTAATTTTTGTGCATGAAAGGAATTTTTCTTGTTAGGTAAAAAGAAACAAAATACTTTTTTAGCAGTGCCTAGACTATATCTTCTTAAGCAAATAAAATGGAGAATAAATGTGGGGGGGGAAGCAATTTGGGAAATAAGACGTTTCAAACAGGGCCCATACGCTAAAAGATTGTCCAATTTATATTCTCTACTAGAAAAAGAAAGGAAGAGCAGCCAGTGCTTTCGTCCTTGGCCGGGCGGTGTCGTGCCTGTGGCCTGGGAGGGCTGACCTCGTGCCCTCCCTCACTGGGAGGTCGGGAAGTCCGGCGTCTTGGCGCAGGGACTGGTTCAGGGAATAGCATGCTCAGGAACCATCTGTGCCAAGAAGGCACAGCTCTCAGACTTCCCATTGAAGCGCTCAGGAAAGGGGAGTCCATTCCATGGCGCTTGCTGAAAGCACAGCAGGTGCATCTGGAGACGCTGGAGGTCCTGTTGCCTCCAGGACGGCGTGGTGAGCACCCAGCAGGGAAGCCTCGAGGCCCAGGCCGGTCCTCACGCTGCTTCAACACCAAGGTCCCGCTGAGCCTGAAGTTTACATCGGAGCTGAAGACGGTGCTCCTTGTGAACTGATGCCTCCAACGCCACGTTCCAGGAGCCAATTTTTCAAGGAGCCTCAATACATGGAGAGGAAAGGGAGAGAGAGAAATCCAAACCAATAATTGGACAAAACCTAGGAGAACAAAGTTTAAATTCACAACCATACAGGGTTTTAAGCTCTACTGAAAATCTAAATCCGGATTTTTCAAACTGGCCTTGTGGAAAATGAAAGTACTGTTTGAAATACCAGAGCTACGTAGTAAAATGATTTGCATATTGTGAGAACAAAGCAAACGACAGATGAGGTTGGATTTTGGAAATGGGTGCTGGGACCCGAAGTCGATTCTTCATAGGCTTCCCCACCCTTTCAGAAAAGGGAGAACACCCGCTGTCCTAGGTCCACATTCTGAAATGGCACTGTTGGAAAGGGCCCTGCTTGTCCCATCGGCCGAGACATCACCCCAAACGCATAAAGTATGCTAGTCCCTGGTATGAAGGCACCAGCCCTGAGTGAGGGACTTATGGCCCAGGAAGCCCCGGTCAGAATCTGTCCTATCAGGAGAACTTGATGGCCCAAACTGCAAGTGCTGAGTACAGTACAGCCAATAAATTACAGTGAGAAAGAAGTAGGTTTGTATTTGTCAGTGAAAAGTGGCTACTCATGTCTGATGGAAGGAGAATTACAAGTCCCCAAGAGAGAGCTTTGAACATGGTCAAAGCTGACTCTTTAATTACCCAAAGGGTTCCATGTGTGAGGCATGTGGTGTTGCCTTTCCAGTCCCACCCTGCAGGGCACCCTGCCCTCAGAAATACCTGACAAAAATGGACAGGAATACACTGGGTGGGGCCACGGCGCCAAGAGAAAGCCATGGCAGATGTGCGATGTCTCTGAAGGAAAGAGAGGGTAACGGCCATCAGGCTACACTGGCCTCCAAAAGTTCCAATTATCTCCTTGGTGGAGCCAGGCCAGCAAAGAAAACGGACCCAGAGCACGTTTTAAACACATGGCTTCTGTCACTGCATCACACGCAAGAGACCACAGCAGCTCGGTGCAGAGCTACCTCTTCCACAACAGTGGAAGCAAAGTTCTTTTCACTTCTTTCCGAGAACAAAAGCAAATCGATTTTTACTGTGTGAGATGATTTTGAACTTGATTATTGAATGGTATACACATAAAGAGCAAATGATTGTGAGACTTACCTGGAAATGTACAACCTTCTATTACAAAGAAAAAAGAGAAATGAAAAATAGTGGTTTGGACTCTGACACTCACTAGCCACAGTACTGGAGTCTCTTCAAGCCTCAGTTTCTCTGTGAATGTGAATATGTAAAGCTGATAGTAAACCATGTAAAATTTCTATAGATGGCACTGGTTATTATTACTTCTACTAAAATCTATAATATCAGCTATAATACTTTAGGACTTTGAATTTTGTCTTTATAAGCTTTTACAAAATTTATACATGCTTATAAAATATTCAAGAAATATGAAAAAGCACAAAGAGAGCAAATAATTTTACTACTCAATGATAGTGACCATGATTCCAACATCTGTCACTGCAACATAGACACAGAAGGAAGACTAGATAGATACAATGTTACTAAAATAAAAATACTGCATATATACAGCCAAAAGGTAGGTAACACAGATGATAGGTAAGCCTGAAGGTCGGTAGATGGATGGGTGGATAGAGATACATACATACATACATACAGATATTCAATTGTATTAAGATGGAATCATCCTAAACACAATAATTTTAATTTTAAAATTTTATTGAATTTACTTGGAATTTATAAAAAGACATTGGGTGACACAATTAAAACCTGAACCTCAGATAAATTTTTATTCAACAGAAGAAATACTTTAGAATCTTAAAAGGTCTCCGAAAAGTTTTTCAAAATACGCAAAACATTAAGAGTTAGGAATAAGGAAATTACCACTTACACCACTTTCTATCTCTACCCCCTGTTCCTACTGAAGTTTTGAGAATTCAATGTTTTGTCTTGGTTATAGTATTTTTATTAAATTGTATAACCAAAATCTCCATACATAGAACTATATTTATATGGATTCAATATACTGTACGAGCCCTTTTGTCCATTTGTATATTCTCTTGTTTTTATCTGTCGTTCAGTTTGCTGGATTTCACCATCACAGTTTTCCAGGAAGGGTTAATGGGTGATTTCGTCTCTGATAACTGCTCACTTGAGAATGTCTGAACGGAATTATAATTTGAAAGAAAAATCAGCTGGGAATAAAATTCCTGGGTCACACTTTCTTTCCCTCATAACTTTCTAGATGTTGTGGCACTGTCCACTGACCTCCGGCCCTGAGCCGAGCCCTAGCTCCTCTACCTCTCCGTCTTCACTTACCTTGGGTTGACTGGATTGCCTTTTCATCGTGCTGTCTTAGGCGTTAGTGGGTGCTGCTATCTTTTCTGAGATTGTATTAAACGTCACCCCACCAGTCAGGGGAGTATTGGTTCCCATGGCAGGATATGTCTTCAGTATTTCCCCAACATCAGCATGAAGCCCTGGAAAAGGTCAGCCCCTGGTAATGGTCTCACCTCTGCTAAGACTGGAGTTTCCACAGCGGGAGGTGAGAGCGTCCACACTTAAAGGCTTCTTGACACTTCTCTGTGGACTGTAAATCCACCCCACGTTCAGGTCTCTCAAGATTGGGGAATATTCATGAGAACCATTAAGCCATTGTTGACTATTCTTTCCCTAGAATGACCACTTAGGAGTTTTGGAAGAGTTAGGAGCTGTACCAGCATCTTCTATTTCTTTCCTTGGATGCCATCCAAAATGCTATAGCATGAATTTATATCTCTGTTTGACAGGGGAAATCGGTTTTGCTTTTTTTTCTATGTATTAATTTCATTAGGAATAGGAGAGGGTGTTCGTTATACCATCTTTACCAGGGAATATCTCTAGTGTGGTTTTTTGGTAAATGCTTGTACAATCATTTAATGTAAACTTAAAAAGCCTGAAATTTAATGAACAGTGTATTAGTCAGCCAAAGGGGTGCTGGTGCAAAATACCAGAAATCTGCTGGCTTTTATAAAGGGTATTTATTTGGGGTAGAAGCCCACAGTTACCAGGCCGTAAAGCATAAGTTTCTTCCCTCACCAAAGTCCACTGCCACGTGTTGGAGCAAGATGGCTGCTGACATCTGTGAGGGTTCAGGTTTCTTGGGTTCCTCTCTTCCCAGGGCTTGCTTCTCTCCGGGCTTAGCTCCTCTGTTTTCTCCACAAGGTCAGCTGTAGACTATCAGGCAAATGGCTCTGTCTCTCTCCCCGGGGCTTCTGCCATGTTAAGGAACTGTCTCTATTCCTCTGTGTTCTTCTCCTTTGTGTGCACTTCCAGGACTCCAGCTCAAAACTCCCAACTCTGTCTTTTGCGATGTCCTTTATCTGTGAGTCCCCATTGCTACCGGCGTGGCCCAATCAAAGCCCTAATAATAATTTAATTAAGTAAAAGTGAAACTTCAGACAGACCAGTTTACAAACATAATCCAATAACTATTTTTGGAATTCATAAGCAATGCCAAACTGCTACAAACATTAAAATCAGATTAAATTCATATTAATCTTGTGAAAAATCTTTCATTGATATTCTGTTACAGGAAGAGAATCAACACTATCCTAACTTTTCTAAAATTTATTTTGATCCATTACTTTGATTATTTAAACATTTCAGGGTAAAAATAATGACACACATAAATGCTCTTAGAAGGTATAGTTATAATCCTGATACAGAACATTTGATGATTTAGTTTTTGTGTTTAAAAACTGGAAATCCTTTTTACTTCAAAAAATACTAAGATTTATGTCTGAAAGACACTTCCCATCTAATGATTTATTAGATAACCAAGATTTACTAGCTAAAGCATTCAAATTACTTTTACGTAATTTAATGAAAAAGGAATTTTGGATGTTTGCTCTGTTTTATTTTATGAACTTTTTTAGCCTTCATTTGTAGGGTATAAAACATGGTAAAACATACTCTTTAGATTTAAATGAATCAAATCACAAATAATGCTAAGTTAAGCACTTTCATTACTTTTAAAACCTAAGTTTCGGAAAGTTTTATTTCAGTACAAAAATGATCAGGTTCACTTTAACTGCCAGCCAAACCCTATGTTTACAAGAGTAAATAGTCTTTGTTAGAGAGAACCCAAGAAATGCTCCTCCTGCTCTTACTCAAAAAAAGAAACAAATTCTGATATGCATAGTGAATCTAAATAAAAATTCACAAATGGTGGCCGAAGTTCTGTCAACTTTCAGCCCAGTACAACTTAAATCCAGATATTACGTATAAACAATTCAAAATTAAAGTTCATCATGGAAATGTCCACAAGCCATAGCTACTACGCCACTACTGATGGGTTCCACTAACTTTCCACAGGCACACAGATGTGCATATTTGATGGACAGACTGCTTAGAAAATTAAAGCCATCAGAGCTATAAATAAAGAACACAGCAATGCCAAAGCATTAGGGCCACTGAGAAAATGAATACGATGTGAACCAAACACAGTTGATGGTTCTCTCTGTAAGCTAGTTTCCACTGATTTATAAAGCTATGGTTTTGTAGTTCTTTTAAAAAGGAAAATGTTTCTACACTGCTGCATGCAGTAATTTCATTCTACATTCTTGACTACAATGCAATCTTCAAATCCTCTTGCAGAGCTTGACATGTCTCATCAGGATTTCTACAGAAAGTCAACTTGTCATATTTTCAGCAGCCTTTAGTGCTTCGGTGACCTTGCGAAGTTTCTTAATAACCGACGATAAAGCTTCTGGGTTAATTCCTTGTTCACAAAGCCATACACAAATAGAGTTTCCATATCGAAGGCAGTATTCAAAAGTCTTGGCATCTCAAGCAGAACGTCCACCGTCTCCCTCACCACATTTAGATTCGCCGCCAAGGCCACACTTGCCGCCACTGCCCAGCACCGCTACTGTTGGCCATGGCTGAGGCCGCTCAGGCCGCTCCGGCAGAGAAGGGCCTGACCAGGAACTGGAGCACCTCCTTTTCTCTTTAACGTCTTTTTAATAAAACAATGCATTTATTTTCAGTGGAAATTCTCAGAATATAGGAGCAGCAAGGGAGCAGTGGGAGTTAACACTCTGAATCTGGTAGCACCTTTTCTTCTTTCAGTGCTGATGTGGGAACCAAAAAATTATGTTACACAGTTTGAAGCTGGATGGACCCCAGAAAATTATGTCCTTAAAATTAATCCATTCCTGGGGGTGTAAACCTCTTGTAGGTGGGACCTTTTGATTAGGTGACTTCATTTAGGGTGTGGCCCAGAGTGGGTCTTAATCCTCTTTCTGGAGTCCTTTATAAATGGATGAACATGTAGAGAGAGGGAGAAAGCCACCGAAGCCAGAAACTGAAAGCAACAAAACCCAAAACCCAGAAGAGAAGGGAGAGCCCAGCAGATGCTGCCATGTGCCTGGCCACGTGACAGAGGAGCCCAGGGTCACCGGCAGGAGAAAGCATCACCTGACGATGCCTTGATTTGGACATTTTTCTCAGCCTCGGAACTGTAAGCTTGTAAGCCAATATATCACTATTTGTAAAAGCCAATCCATTTCTGGTATATTTCCTTAGGCAGCCCCGAAAACAGTGAGCAAACCATTAATAATATTACTGAAGAGAAAAGAAAAGATGTGACATTCTTACTGCACAGTTCCACATTGTGAAACAATAAACAGCTATTGCAAAAGGGACCTAAGGCACAAACAACAAATGGGCATTGATTTGGGACATTGAGGCAAAGATTCTCCATTGTCAAATCAGTCAGAGTGAACCCACTCTGAAAAAAAGGTAAATTACAGGAAAATATAGAAAAAGCCAGTTTACTATTTTATGCCCACACACCAGTTTACTCCTACAGAATTATTTGGCCTGGCCCAGCCTTGCTGAAAGTCTGCACGTAACATTTACTAAATTCCAGTTAATAAGTGATTTGAGCTAAATGACCCAGTGGCCACAGAGTGCTCCAAGGACACCCCTTCCCCTCGCCCATGTGCTCATGCTTTCCCAGGCACTCAGCATGGCCCTCTACTCAGCCAGCTCCACTTTTATGGTGTGACCCATACTCTAAGTCCAGAAGAAAGGCCATGTCCTCTGCGTGCTACTACTGAGATGGCCCCTCCCACTCTGTGCTGCTGGAACACATCCCTGTAACGTCCCTGCAGTGAGGGATGGCCGGTCTGGGGACAGAAAGGCAAGGGGGTGCAGGAGAAGGCCTGTGCTTGAAGGCACCTGCTGATAACTGCAGGTGAGAGATCAGTTGGAAGGTCAAGGTAAGAGGTGAGAAAAGAGATAAAACAAAATGGAGTCAGTTACTATGGCTGAGAGATTTAACGTGGAGCCAGATGTCACAAACAGCCAAGGTTCGCAAAACCAAGGGGAGCACAGTTTCTGAGGACATCTGGACACCGTGAACCAGACACAAGGTAAAGAAATCAGTAAGCTGCCTCATTCGAAGGACATTTGAAAAGCCCCAAATCGCCACCAGCCATGATTCTTTACCAAGAATGGACTAATCTTTTTCTTTAAAAATCTTTGCTTAGAAGCCCCAAGACAGGACACAGTTTGGGCTGCTACCTGAATCTCTGCTCCCTAAATGACATTTCTAAGACCTCAGATAAAGCTTTGGTTGCTTTACAGCTCAGTGTGTTATTTCTCAGTCGACCGTGCACAGGTCCTATTCTGTTTGGCCAGGAGCAGCATCCTAAGTTTAGACAGTCATTCGAACACGTGAGCGATAGCCCTCCCTCCAAACCAAGTTCACTCCACTTTAAGAAAAGATTCAGGACAGGGAGCAACACGGCACACATCCCAACAGAGAGCAGACCGGTGACTCCCAGGCACAGCCTCTGAGGTCCTCGAATCACCCACGCTCAAGGCATGCCTGGTTGGTCGTGAGTGATGAGGCCAAGTGGGCATGAGCCATCTCGGCAACGGGGAGCTATCAGCTTTGCAACCCTCAGCTTTCTTACCAAGCCAGCGACACTCCTCTGGGGGTTCCTGACTAGCGCTCACCCTCAGATACAGCTGCGCCTCGTCATTGCCCGTCATCCACCATGGGATCCAGGCGCTCCGTCTGGGAAGGTTGGCTGGATTCTCACTAATCTTCAATTTGGTCCTCCCCATAAATGTATTGAGTTGAAGTTGCAAGGAGGATTCCATGATGGATCAAAACCCCGGGCATCCCTGGGGTGGAATAACAGCACAAGTCCGCCATTAACTCTTTCTGGCCAAGGGACTTGAAGGCTGTGGGTGTGGAACCCCTAGCCCCAAGGTTTCAGTTAGAACATGGAGGTGACAGGCTTAAGAGCTATGGCCACCTCAAAATTCAGCCCTAGGTGGAGGTACGGTGGGGGCCTCCATGACGCATGCACACAATGGATTGGCTTAAACAACAGGAAGTTATTGGCTCATGGTTTTGAGGCCAGAAGAAGTCCAAAATCAAGATCTCAGCAGGCTTGCTTTCTCAGGAGCCTAGAGTTCTGGTGCTGGCTGCCAGCAATCCTTGGGGCTCCATGGCTTATAACTCTGCCTCCCGTCGCATAGTGATGTCCTCTGTTAGTGTCTGGTCTTCCAGTTTCTCCTGGCTCCTGGCTTCTTCCTGCGGTCTTTAAGGAAAGGGCTGAGGAAAGAGCTCCGGTGGGGACCAGGAAGCTGGAGTCCCGGCGCAGCCCTGCCCCGTGGTCTGTGGGCCGGTACCAACATCACACAGCCCTGGGGCCAGGCCTCCCAGAGGACGGATGCAGGGGGCCCCAAGGTCACTCCCAACTGGGACCACAGCCTTATGATGGCATCTCTTTCGCTCACATTTTATTGCAGGGAAGAGAGTAGAATGAACATAAAGTCAAAATAAAACAAAATAATAACATCATTATAAAGATTATGTTGTGCTGTTTTACTTCAAGAAGATGTCTATTTTAATTCACCAGGATGCCCTAGAGGAAGATCTTAAGACTTTTGTCTTCATCTGCGTGCCACTGGGGTTCACTAAATGCCAGCTGAAGTTTAATGGATTTAAATTTAGAGTTCTATAAAGCAAATATTGTTCAAGTTGGGATTAGAACAGCTACATCAGTATTCTCTAGCAATATATCTGGGTTTTGTTTTGTTTTAAGTTCAGATTCCTGGATCTCACCCCAGTCATTCAGAGGATCTGGGAAAGGGTCTTGGGGTCTGGATTTTAAAATGTTCTCCAGGCAATTCTGATGCACAGCCCAACTGGAACCATAGCATGATCCTGGGCTTTACCTTGAAACCAATATGTTCAGTTAAATTAAAATCAATCTATTTACTTTTAAATGATTCTTATTTTATTCATGTAAAAAAAAACAATAACAGAAATAAATAGTGGACGGGTTCAGCAGAAGGATGGAGGGAATAGAAGAAAGACTCTCATTTCTAGAACAGTAGAAATTACCATAAAAAGTCTTCTAGACTTCCAGTTTCTGGTCTGACCTCTAAAGAGCTTGGGAATCACCACTCCCATCCTCACAAGAAAAAAGCTGAACAAACTGAAAATCAACAACTCTTCCTCAATCGCTCAGAGAATTGAGGTCACAGGGCAAATCGCTGCTCCCAAAACTGAAGAGACAGGTGAAGACAAACAATCACGGCTTACCAGGAGCCAAAGCTGCTGCTGGAGCCAGCAATTGATAGGAGGGCTTAAAGAGTGATTGATTAATTGCTGGAGACTGAGCAGGCACTAGCTTGAGAGAGAAAAAGCCCTGGGGACCCAGCCTCAGGGGAGCCCCACAATTTCATGAGTTTTATTTCCAGGAGCCCCACCAGGTTCTCAAGGCAAAGAAACAAATGCTTCCAGCAGGGCGAGGAGAAAAGTGACTGTTTTGTGATACACCCAGAGTTCTCTGTTCTCCTTAAGAAAGGCCTGCCTGCAAGGGAAACTTGCTTACCAGCTCCTGTCTGATACGGGTTTTAACAGAGCCTAACTGACCTAGAAGAATAGAAATACCCAGCTCAAGCCCCCTCTAGCCATCCTGTCTCACCTCTCACCTACGTAGGGGAGGGGGGAGCTGAGAAGCACTTGGGGAGGTCACAGCCCAGGACAGGGGCTCACTGTGACACCGACACCTAATCACAGGACTATAGGATTCTCCCCGCCCCCCTACACTTCATCACCACATCAATAGGGCTCCTGGATAAGAACAGGAAATTGCAGTTGAAGGACTGCCAGGTTCAAACCATTTATGAAGGCGTCTCTAGAAAAACCCAAACGCAAGAGATGAGACAAAAAACAAGGACACTAGAAAAAAGAATTTAGTCTCTGACACCCTCAGCTACAGCAACAGTGAACACAACCTAACTCCTAGCCAGGTAAACATAAAACGTCACACTAAACCTCCACTCACTTCTGTTCCATTTACCCCATACAGCAAGTGCAACTTTCAGCAAAATACTGCAGGACATGCTAGAAAGCAAAAACCAGAGTCTGAAGAGAGAGAACAAGCATCGAACCAGACTCAGAGATGGCAAGTGTTTTGGAATTATCAGACCAGAAATTTAAAATAACTATAATTAATATATTAAATACCCTAAAGGAAAAAGTGGACAACATGCAAGAACAGATGGGTAATATAAGCAGAGAGATAGAAACTCTAAGAAAGAATAAAAATGGAATGATAGAAATAAAAAGACTAAAACAGAAATTATGCATTCTAAACAACAGAGAGAAAATTGACATAAAAAATGAACAGAACTCCAGGGATCTTGGGGACTATAGCAGAAGAATTAATATTCATATCATTGTAATTCACAGCAGGAGAGGAAAAAGAGGTGGGTGTTATGGACTGAGTTGTGTTCCCCACAAAAGCATGTTCAAGTCCTTAATCTCTTTCCCATGAATGAATTCATTTGTAAATGGGATCTTTGAAGACCCTATTAGTGACGATGAGGCCAGACTGAGCCAGGGTGGGTGGTCCTTTATCTAGTCCTTATAAGCAAAGGGCACAGTATTAGGAGACGGATGGCCACACGATGGAGATAGAGACCGAGTTATACGTTGCTGGTGAGCCACCACCAGACTCTTACCGGCCCCATCCTGCTAACACCTTGATTTGGGGCTTCTAGCCCCCAAAGCTGTGAGACAAGAAATTCCTATTGTTTAAGCCAACTCGTCTGGCAAACTAACACACTGGGGCTGAGAGAATACTTGAAGAAATTTGTCAAGAGACACCAACCTACGGATTCAAGAAGTCGACTGAACCCCAAACAGGCCCAAAGAAAGTGAACCGTGTAGAGTTATCATGTCTTCAGGATGTGGCTCTTGCCAAGGTGACCTCATCTGGTAAACGCAGTAGGCACCTTCAGCCCTCACCTTACGTGACCTCTTGGCAGATTTGGCTGCTGCTGCCTGCTGCTCCCCGAGCATGAGTGGCTCAGCAGGCCACGGCGCCGTCTCTCCCGTGTCTCCTCTGCCTCTAGGCTTCTCTAGCCCTCTTGCCAGTTCACCCCCTCCCTTTGACCTTGGAAATCAAGAATCCCACCAGGCTTGGTCCCGGCCCACTTCCCCTGGTGTTCCGGTCCATGTCTCAGTAGGCAGCTGCCTCCGAATGTGTGGCCTCTGAGCAGCAGTCTGCGTCCCCAGCATGCCCCGGACATCCCCACCGGGACCCCCACCTGCGTCTCGATCTCAGTACGCCCAGCTGTGCAAAGGGCCTGGGCCCCATTTCCCGAGCCGTGCGGCCACTGAGCTGTGAATTACTCAGTTCTTCTGTTGTTCTGGTTGGAATTCACTGGGCCTCTTGAGTCTATAAACAAGCATCTTTCACATTCTGGAAAGTTCTCAGTTATTATCTCTTCATATAGTGCCTCCGCCCCATGTTTGCTTTCTTCTTCTTCTGGGACAGCTTGAGAGGAGTTTCTGAAGTTCACGGGGCTGAGCACACGAAGGGATGTGCGGTTCCCCCAAGACTGACTCACAGGTTCCTAAGTGAAGCCCAAGTATCTCGCTCCAGACGTCGGCGAGGCCTCTCAGCAGGGGAAGGGACGCGAGAAGCGCTGCAGACGCCAAGGGTCCCTAGTGGTCGGCTTGCCGGCCAGCCAGTGCCAGTTCCAGGAGGGCTAGGGGATGGAGCAGCCGGCAGCTGAGGCAGCACTGGCTCTGGGAACGAGGTGGTACCCGGGAGAGCCCATCCATCACACCCACGGTCTTTCTCCTCCCGTTTCCAGAGGCTAAATGAGGGCATCAGCTCAGCGGGGTGGGTCTGGGACAAGAGAAGCCAGACAAGTCTGGGTGCACAGCGGTGAGTCCAAGGGCAAACACTTGGGCTGTGGGGAGCCGAGACGCCGGGACAATTCCCAGCCCCGCGGACCCGCCCAGGGCAGTGTGGGCCGCTAGGGGGCGCCGCAGGCACTTCCACTGGGCAGAACAGAGCGGTGCCCAGGAGACAGCCCGCCTGCCAGCACCCTCCTGTCCCACGCCTCCAAAACAGCTTGGACTGGGACAAAGAGTCTGGTCTCCAGATTCTTTGCCTCAAGTGCATCCAAGCTCAGATTGTAAACTCCCAAGCAGAAAGGATGACATCTGAAAAAAATCTTCAAAGAAGAAATAAAATCCTCTTGGACAGCCTACCGGCTCTCATTCCCAAAGAATTACGTGTATTGAGATGTTTGTAAAAGCACATTTCAGGAAAAAGTTTGGGTGACTTTTCTCAAGCTCAGCTAAACATGCCAGATTCCTTTTCACATCTTCCAACAGCCCACGAGGTCCCTGGGGGCTGGTGTTTAAAGTACTCAACAGCACACCAGGCCAGGCATGAGTAAGGGGGAGGCTCTGAGCATTTCCCAGTGAAGGATGGAAAACTCTGCGCTTCAGCTCCTTTGGGGTCCTAAGTTTCACCAGGTGGAAAGGACTTTGGAAATGATCCCATCTGGAATATAAATCAGCTTCCCTGGTCTCACGACCAAGTCCACTCGGCTGAGCGCAGTATCTGCTTTGCACGTGGTGGAAGTTCTTACCCACTGAGGACCCCACCGCTGAGTCAGACTCACATCTGGGCTCACGTCTCCCCCCAGTGCCCTCTTGACGCTTTACCAGCCTCCACTTCCCCACCTGGTCCACCAAGGAAGGATATTCCATATATGGTCCACCAGAACTGTTTAGGAAGCTCTTTTTAACATGGAGTTGTTCCTATAATGGCTCTATTTCAACTTCTAAGTCTTAGATTATTTAAGACTCTATTATTGATTGGGGTCGATTGAATGATGTACCCCAATGCAGACATGTTCTTACTCTCAATCCGCCTTCCTGTGGGTGGGAACCCATTGCAAAGAGGACCTTTTGAAGATATTTTTAGTACAGGGGTGGCCCAGCTGAAGGAGGGTGGGTCTTAAAGAGCTTACTGTAAGGAGAAGAAATTCAGGCATAGTCGGAGGAAGCCACGGGGAGGAGCCAGAAGCCCGCGGAACCAGAAGAGGAAGGAGAGGGCGTCGCCGTGTGAGCAAGCCAAGGAACCCCGAGGATCACTGGCGGCCAGCACCAGAACGCCACAGACTCCACGGAGAAAGCACACATTGCTGACGGCTCAGCCTTGGGCTTCTTCTCGCCTCAAAACCATGAGCCTATAAATTCCTGTTGCTTGAGCCAAACTGTTGTGTGTATTTGTCATAGAAGCCCTGGCAAACTAAGACACTGATCAATAATGTGAGCATGATTTGTAGCTTTTGTTTTCCTCTCAGAAGTGGATTTCCATCAGCTTTAACATCTTGAAATAAGCCAGGATCTGGCACATCTATCTTTGCATAAATACAGTATACTAATTTGTTGTGTTAATTAACAGATTTTTATTTCTTATAATTCCTATTACCCCATGACCCCCCCTACCTCATCTCCACCCCATGCTCCCAGAGACCCAGTAAGGATGTCCACCTCTGCTGACCCAGGAAAGCAAAGAGCAGGCAGAAGGCAGCACTAGACTTCTGGATTTTTAGGTAGGTTTTTGGGTGATGGGGCAAAGTTTTGCAAGAAGAAAATATTTTATTTCTTTTAACATCAAAAGTAAAGGGCAGGAGCGGATGTGGCTCAGATGGTTGGGTGTCCGTCTCCCATATGGAGGGACCTGGGTTCAATCCCCGGGACCTCCTTGTAAAATAAAGAAAAATATAGAAGGCACGCAAGCTGCCAGGCCCCGTGTGTGAGCGTGCCAGGCCCCGCCAGGTCACACAGCAAGATGATGACGTAACAGGAGAGAGATGCAGGGGAGAGCCAAGACGAGACACACCGAAAAACCAGGAACTGAGGTGGTGCAGGTGGGAGAACTCCTCTGTCCCACACTGGAGATCCCCAGGATCAAATCCCAGTGAAGACAGAAGGATGAGAAGAGAGGGCAGGAAACAGACACAGAGAATTGCCCAGCGAATGGACACAACAGCAAACAGGGGGGATAAGATGGGTAAAGTAAAAAAACAAACAAAAATAAATCTTTAACAAAAAAGAAAAGACAAGGGCATGTGAGACTCAGATATAAAATAAAGATGGAAGAGGATATACTCATTCAGCTCCCACTCCTGGAGCCTGGTTGACAGTCCCAGGCAAGGCGGGTGTGGAGGAGAGAGCACAGACGCGTCCAGTCTCCCGGAAAGGGCTCGGTGCATCCCACCACCCGGCCGCGGGAAGTTGGAAAGAGGAAAATCGCCCCCGAGCTGGAGACTCGAGAACAGAGGCAGCCTGGCCCCACGCCCCGATGGGGTGGAAGGTTCCCGCTCGTTCAGGCGTCCCCGGCAGAGTGCAAGATGAGAGTGGACAGCCTGGGAGGAGCCAGCGGAAAGAGGGCTGGGGGTGAGGGCCTGGACCGCCCAGAGGCCAGCTCCAAGCCCAGAGCGGGGCAGGACCGCAGGCGTCCCCGGGGTGCTGCACACGGCAGCCTCCCACGGCAGCTGCACCTGCCCCCAGCTGAATGGTCCCAAGCCCACCCCACCCCACATATATTCCCCCTGATCTCAGAGCCCCGAGGGGAGGAAATGGACACTGTACGTTGGTGTTAAGACTCCCCCCTTACTGGAATCGAGGTTTAGATAGAAATCCACGTAGCCATTTAAACAGAAAAGTTTTAAAAATGCAGCTCCTATCCGTAGGTGTGTGGCCTCGGCAGGTGTGTTTGGGGAAGCCCCTTCAGCAGGTATGGGGGCTGGGACCCGGGGGCGCGTCCCTGCTCCTCCCGCCTGGTCTTCACGGGGTGCCCGGTCGCCAGCCTCCCTCTTCTACCCACCTCAGCGGTTTTTCTTTTTATCTCTTTGCCAAATGCCTCCCTCCCTCCCTGGGCGGACCCCTGCCTCTTTCACGCCTTCCTGGCTCCCGCTGGCTCCTCCCCCTGCCTGTCCCAATCCTGCGCAGACTCCCCCACACTCAGCTTCCCGGGCCCCAGCTCAGGCCAGACCCTCGCCCAGCTTCCTGGCTGTGGAAGGCAGGCATCCTGGGTGCCAGTCCTGCCCCCCATCCTCATGTGGGTGCCCCCGAGAGCTGGCTGGTGGGCGTGGCAGGGAGCAGGCGGCAGCTCTGCTCCGCGTTCACTGCTTCTCCAGCTTGGAAAGGGCCCCCTGTGAGGGGTGCCCAGCGGCTGGGGAGCCAGCGTTTGGGGAATAGCGTAGGGCGCTTTAACAACCCAGCAGAGAGAGAGCTTGAAATGTCACC